>CAKNYM010050858.1:222671-257087 GCA_932195095.1 Andricus curvator
TTCGTTTGGGTTGGTTAGGGTTTTCAGTTTCTTTGATTTGGATGGTTTGTTTGTGCTGCTGACATTCGTTTTGATTAGATTGATTGTGTTGCTTACGTTCGTTTCGGTTCGCTTCGTTGATTGCGTTCATTCTATTTTATTGTCTTTGTTGCCTGGATTTGGGTTGCTAGCATTGGTTGTATTCGTTTGGGATAGTGTTGTTGGTTACATTCGTTCGGGTTTGATAACAGTGTTGGTTAACACATCCAAACTCATCCAAGCAAACCTAACCAGCACAAGCAGATCAACCCAAACGAATGTGACCAATACGAAAAATCCAATTGCACGCAACTAACACAAAATCAAATGAACGGAATCAACCAAGCGAACCGAAACAAACGTAAGCGGCACAATCAAACCACGAAGAAAGTAACTTTTAACATTATGTAGGTAAAAGACATTAATCAATTTGGAAGAAAATGTTTACAGTATATTTAGCTCATAAAGATGAAATCATTTTCTCCCTATTGGAAATTGATTTCTGAATTTTTTTTGTTTGGCTCTTCCTACTAAACAGACAGCAGAGAATTTAACATAGATATGAGAAAGACAATTTTTCATGACGAAATATCTGATTTTCCCATTAAAATAATAAAAGAAACATTACTTTTATAATTTGTTGGATTGAAAATATTGTAGAAACTTCAAGAATGTATGAAAAAGAAAAAAAATCATGAAAGCTTGGTGACACCTTGACAATTGTTTATTCTGCGAACTAGGTTGTTTGTACTGATAGTAATTATCACTCGCTAGATATTCCGTCACTAGGGCAACGTACAAGGCCTGCTAAATCATGTCTTCAATTTTAACAGTTTATTTAGGCTGATAAGTTGTCGTAATACTTCGCCCAAGTAGTAGAGAGAGGCTAAAAATTATCATCATTCTCTAGGTTTTCCAGGTAATTATAACTGATACTGATTAGTATATATAGCAGTGAATATGCTTAATCTTTCTCATTCATCGTGTACGAGATCCAGATAAAATATGAAGATCTGTATGAGCACTCTGCTCCTTACCATCAAGGTTTTTCTGCAGGTTGATGGTAAGTTCACTCAAAAAAAATATACATATATATTCCAATATAAATATGAAATATAGGATATACCAAAGTTGATAATTTGGGAATATTAGGCTAAAGTTCGAAATACGAAATTACTGCACTCTCTTAAATTACCATATAATAGACTAAAGACGCTTCGATCTGCTGTTCGCCGATTTTCACAGTTTCTTATTTTTAAGCTTCAAAATGTCTATTCTTCTTATTTCACGCTCTTAGAACTTTTCATGAATTATATTTTTTTCATTTCTAGCGCTTGTGTTGACTAACTATTGAGATTCAAATACTCAACATTGCTTGTAGCACAATTTTGACCGCACCGAAATTAAAACTGTTTAGTATTTAATTCCTATCTTTAAAACCTTTTCTTCTAGAAATTATGTAAGTTAAATTGTTATGTATGAAATAATACATTTGAAAGTTGATATCATTCGGGTTCTGAATTGCCTAATCTTGAAAAGTGTCAGTGTATAAATGAAGCTTAGTCAAAGACAACGTTGAATCAATAGACTGAGCAACATAGTTTCAATGGAAAGTTTCCTTGTTGAAACAACATTATCTCGGCTGAAGCTGAAAATATCTTTCAATCTTAGGCACTTCAATGATCAAATATAATTTCATTCATTCCTTTATCTTTCATTATTCAGTTTCAAATGATTCTGCATTTAAAAGCGTACCCTTTCAATAGTTTCAGATTGAAATATTTTCGTTCGAAAGTTATACTTTGTAGAGTTTCGTGACCATAGGGGAAAATCCTGATAGTTTCGGTAAAGCGTCCGTCATACTGTTTCCCTCTGGAGCTCCTCGCTCTTAAAACTCTTATTTTTTGGGCACCAACGTATTCCTCGGGACACTCTTATTTTACGAGACCACCTCAACTCACGGGACCACATCATTTTCGCAGGAACCCTTTTATTTCAGAGAACCACACCTATCCCTTGGAATCTCCATTATCTCACAAGACCCCATATGTTCCAAAGGAGACCTCACATTTCACAGGACCTTACTTATCCCTTGAAATCCACACTGTTACAAATTTCCGCTCGAAACTTCCAACAAATGTATTGGAAGTTTATTTCCGAAACGTAAGGTTAAAGTAACGCTACAATACAAAATGTTGTAGTTCCCAAATGCTGGTACTGCAATGGTAACTCTCATGTATTGGAATTTTACAATACATTTCCAGTAGCCAGTAACACTTCTGTATCATATTGGCGGCTGGATATCTCGACACCTGTTGAACCGAAAAATTAAAAGAAAGAAAAAGGAAATCATTTCTAAGGACATTCATTGAATTCATGTAATTAATTGAATTCTCGAAATTTATGGAATTCAAGAAATTCACGGAATATCAGGATTTCACAAAATTCACGGAATTAACGGAGTTAATGGAATGCAGGAAATTAATTGAATTAACAGAATTCATGGAATTAACAGAACTCATGGAATTCACGAAATTCATGGAATTCAAGGAATTCATGGGATTCAAGGAATTCATCGAATTCACAGAACTCACGGAATTCAAGAATTTCATGGAATTCAAGGATTTCACGGAATTCACGGAATTCCTGAAATTCATAGTATTCAAGGAATTCAAAGATTTCAAGGAATTGAAGGAAATCACGGAATTTATGGAATTCACGGAATTCAAGGAATTCACGGAATTCGAAGAATTCACGGAATTAAATAAAATCACGAAATTAGCAGAATTCTAAGAATTCACGGAATTATTGAAATTCACGAAATTCATGGAATTCGAGATATTGATGGAATTCAAGGAATTCCCGGAATTTAAGGAATTCACGCAATCTAAGGAATTCACGAAATTCAAGGAATTCAAGGAAATCACGGAATTCGCGGAATTAATGGAATTCACGAAATTCATGGAATTCAAGGAATTGATGGAATTCAAGGAATTGAAGAAATTCAAGGAATTCCTGGAATTTACGGAGTTCACGCAATCTAAGGAATTCACGAAATTCAAGGATTTCAAGGAATTGAAGGAAATCACGGAATTCGCGGAATTCATGAAATTCAAGGAATTCGTGAAATTCATGAATTTCACAACATTTAAGGAATTTACGGAATTCAAGGTACTCACGAAATTCAAGGAATTCACAAATTCAAAGAATTCACGAAATTCAAGGAATTCGTGGTATTCAATGAATGCGTGGAATTCAAGGAATTCATGGCATTCACGGATTTCGATGAATTCACGGAATTCATGAAATTCATGAAATTCGTCCGATTCATGGTATTCATTGAATTCACAGAATTCAAGGAATTTACCAAATTTAATGAATTCAGAGAATTCAAAGAATTCATGGAGTTCAATAAATTCACGGAATTCATGGAACCTGAATACCGAGAATTCCGTAAATTCAGTGAATTTCATGAATTCAGTGAATGCCGTGAATTCTATTAATTTCGTTAATTCAGTGAATTTCGTACATTCAATGAATTCCATAAATTTCGTGAATTCCTCAATTTTCATGAATTCCTCAATTTTCATGAATTTCGTGAATTCCATGAATTCCATAAATCCCGTGAATTCCATGAATTCCATAAATTTTGTGAATTCAATGAATTCCGTGAATTCCATGAATTCTGTGAGTTTCATAAATTTAGTGAATTCCATGAATTCCGTGAATTCCATAAATTTCGTGAATTCCATGAATTTCATGAATTTTGAGAATTCCATCAATTCTGTGAGTTCCATATGTATACCATTAAGCCATTTCCCTTTCAGGGTAGGAGTGACAGTATCCAATTCGGGTAGTGTTTTTAGGTGGATAGTTTTCTTCTAGTTATAAATAACTACAAGTTTGAGCTCACCACACCCATAATATGCCAACAGCAAACAGTATTCTCGAATGGTCACCCATCCAAGTACTAACCGCACCCAACGCTGCTTAACTTCAGTGATCTGACGAGAACTGGTTTTTTCAGCGTGGCATGGCCGTTGGCTTATAAATTTAGAGAATTCCGTGAATTCCATAAATTTTGTGAATTCCGTGGATTCCATTAATTCCGCGAATTCCATGAATTCCATGAATTCCATAAATTTCATGAATTCCTTTAGTTTAATGAATTCCGTTAATTCCATAAATTTTGTGAACTCCGTGGTTTCCATTAATTCCGCGAATTCCATGAATTCCATAAATTTCATGAATTCCTTTAGTTTAATGAATTCCATGAATTCCGTGAATTCCTTGTGCACAATTTTCGATTTATAAACGCTACAATACATGTATTGGAATGCTCGACGGTGCTTCACGATTTACAGCACTTACAATACATGTATTGCAATACAATGCAGTTAGTTGAAAAAAATTGGTAGTAGTATGATTAGACACCTTCTGCATTACATTTTGTTGCTTTGTATTATTCATATTTTTATATAATCTTAACAGGTGGATTGGGCAGAACATATTTACACGAACACCAAATGTTTATCAAAGGTTTTTATGAATGCTTATGAATAGTTTTGACATGGAAAAAGCCTAAGTTTTGCATTTTTTATAATAAATGTTTATAAAAATAATGAATGTTGTTGAACGCTTGTTTCAATATAGAAAACAATTCTAAATGAAGCAGATCCAAAACTGTTTTTCCTTTCCTCGACCATTTTAATTTTTAATAAGCATTTCAGCATCAGCAAAAATATTCGGTCTTACGGTCAATGATGAAGTCAAAATAAAAGCATACTAAAAGAAACATGTAAAATCATATTTATTTCTTTAAAAAAAAGTTTTAAAGTTTTGAACAAAGATAAAAAAAGCGTTTTAATTGACGCTCAAAGATGTTGGAGAGGCTCCAATTAATTATGTAAGTATCACAATATTGAAACGATATTTACAGATGGACATCGTTTCAATTTTGCGACACTTACATAATTTATTGGAGCCTCTTCAATATCTTCAAGGCTTCAATTGAAATAATTTTTTCAACCTTCTAACCATTTCTTTCAATGATTAAAAATTTTTAAAGATTTCTAAAAATATTGAAAAAAATCTGAAAATATTAAGTCAATTTTTTTAGTTTTCAAAGATTTTCATGAATTTTAGGAAATATTCTTATCATTTTAAAAGATATGGGCAATTTTTGAAGAAAAGTTGAAAATTTTTAATGATCTTGAAAAAATGAAAAAAGTAGATTTTTAAAGATTCCGAATAAAAAGTTAAGAAGCTTTTTGAAAATTTCAATAGATTTCTAGAGAAATAACATTTTTTTGAGATTCCCAGGAAAATTTCTAATCATTTTTGATTCGGTAAGATTAATTTTAAGAGAATATTTGAAAAGATTTTTTAAATTGTCAAAAAAGAATCTGGAAAATTTTAAGGCTTCTTTTTTATTTTTGACATAATTTTCAAAAAATTTTGGAAAGACTTACACGGTTTGAGATAATATACAGGGCGTTTTTTTATCTTAAGACATTGAAATATCTCAAGAAATGTGCATCCAACAAAAAAAATGTTGTCAAAACTTCTTATTTATTTATTATTCGGAAATTCCGTTTGGGAACCTATTTTTTTACTACAAATTCAGTTTCTCCATTAAAAAAATTTGAAAGTTTTATTTGAAACATTTTTTTCGATTCGATTTTGAATGTAATTCATTGTATTTATTCGTAGATTTCTGTAGAAATGGTTTTAGTTTTTCGCACTTCTTTGTAAAAATTTCCAACCAGGGTTGTTGATTTCTGCAGTAAACAACCAGTAGTTACAAAATATTTTTCCGTTCATTTTTTCACTATTTCAACTTTTGTGAAATCTGTAATGATATCAAATACCTGAATTAAAAAATGTAAAATCCCATAGTTTCCGGAAAAAGCTATTAGTTTTTTTTTTAATTCAACAAATATTAATGAAGAGTTATAACATAAGGAGCTCCAAACATAGAGAGATAGACCGGGACGGGAGGAGGTTACTAGACGTAATAGGAGAAACAGGATGGTTTATCTGTAATGGCAACATGAAAGGAGATGAAAAAGGAGAGATCACATTTATAGGTAAGGGAGAAACAGTAATAGACTACATCCTGGCGGAAGAAAGAATGAGGAATATGATAGGCAGTATGAATGTGGGGAATGAGATAGGGTCTGAGCACTTCCCAGTAATAGCTACACTGAAAGGTGGCGTCCATAAGCGCGGCAGAGGGAGAAAGGAAAGAGGGGGAGAAAGGAACACGAAAATGGGAGTCTGGGGGGTAGATAAATTAAAAGAGTTTAAACAAAAAATGGAAACGCAGAATGTTAGGTATGAAAAGGAGG
The DNA here is from genome assembly GCA_932195095.1 of Andricus curvator. Lineage (NCBI taxonomy): Eukaryota > Metazoa > Arthropoda > Insecta > Hymenoptera > Cynipidae > Andricus > Andricus curvator. The sequence goes on from CAKNYM010050858.1 coordinate 229,040, forward strand.
AGGGAGTAGACTCGTTAATTGAAAGGTTGAAAGGGTCGATTGAGAAGGTAAGGGATGAGGTAGGTACAAAAGAAGGAAGAGAAGAGGGAAAGAGAGGCTGGTGGGACGAGGAATGCAGGGAGAGTAAAGAGAGAATGAAAGAGTGTGTAAGAAAATGGAGGAAAGGAGAAATAGAGAAGGCGGAGTACAACAGGAGAAAAAGAGAACATGAAAGGATGCTGGAAAGGAAAAAGCAAAAGGGAAAGGAGAAATACAAGGAAGAAGGAGAAAAAGCGATCAAAGAAGGTAGGGTCTGGGATGTGATAAATAGGGAAAGAGGAGGAAGGAAGGGCGTGAATGAAGAAATAGAAATGGGCGAGTGGACGGATTATTTTAAGGGTCTGTTAGGGGGAGAACAAAATAGGATGAAAGGGGAAAATAGAAGGATAGTCCAGGGAGAAATGGAGGGAGGGAACGAAATAACAAGAGAAGAAGTGGATCAGGCGATAGATAGACTGAAAAGAAACAAGGCTACAGGAGAGGATGGTATGGAGAACGAAGCAATAAAGTATGGAGAAGGGATTAGAGAAGGGATGTGGAAGATCTGCAACAAGGTCTGGAAAGGAGAAGGGTGGCCGGAGGAGTGGATGACAGGGCTGGTGGTACCGCTTGTCAAGAAAGGGGATGGTAAAAAGGTAGAAGAGTACAGAGGGATCACTCTCATGCCAGTGGGTTATAAAATATACGCAGAAATTCTAAGAAAAAGGTTAGAGAATCAGATAGAAGAGAAACAAAGTATTCCACACAATCAGACGGGATTTAGAAAAGGGATGGGGACAATAGATAACATTTACGTACTCAACTACTTGGTTAACAGAAACTTAGGGAGAAAAAGAGGGAAATTAGTCGCCTTGTTCGTAGATTTTAAAGCAGCTTTTGACTCAGTGAATAGAAAAGTGCTATGGCAGGCAATGAAAGAGAGGGGAATAGAAGAAGGGTTGGTGGAGAGGATAAAGGAAATTTTTACTGAAACCAGGATTAGGGTGAAGATAGGGGGGAAAAAGGGGGAGGTTTTCTGGACAGGAAGAGGTCTAAGGCAAGGGTGCCCGTTGAGTCCGCTACTATTTAATATGCTGCTGGCAGATTTAGAGGAGAAGCTAAAGGAGAAAGGGAAAGGGGGGACGATTTTGGGTAATAGCAAACTATATTCTCTAGCGTACGCGGACGACGTAGTTCTATTAGCAGACGATGAGATGGGGATGAACCTAATGATAAGAATTTTCGAAGAGTATGTGGGAACAAAAGAACTGACGGTGAACGTAGGGAAGACCAAGGTGATGTGCTTCAGAAATAGAAAGTCCAAAATAGGTTACGTTTGGAAGATGAACGGACACACAGTGGAAAGTGTGGAGGAGTTCTGTTACTTAGGTTTTTGGTTTGAGGCAGGAGGGGGAAATGAGGTGCAGGTGAGGAAAAGAATCTAATGTGCGAGTAAAGTAATGGGCCAAGTATGGGGTATAGGAAAGAGAAGGTTCAATGACGATTGGAGAATGAGGGTTTGGATGTTTGATGCGTTGGTTTGGGCGATGTTGTGTTATGGAGTGGAGGTCTGGGGATGGAAGGAATATAGGAAAGTGGAAAGCATGCATGAGAGATTTCTGAGATGGGTAATGGGGGTTAGTTGGAGTTGCCCAGGATACATGTTAAGGGAAGAAATAGGAAGGGAAAAAATGGTAACTAGAGAAATTAAGAGAGCCTGGAAGTTTGAAGAGAAACTGAAAAGGGGAGAAGGGAGCAGAATAGCACAAGCGTGCTTGGACGAAGTTCGGAATAAGGAGACGAGAGGCAATTTGGGAAATTCGAAATGGGAGGAAGAAAGGAAAATAATGAGGAGGGCTTGTGATATACAAGAAGGGGTACTGGAGTGGGAGAACATAGAGTTAGAGCTATTAGTAAAACAAGGAGAAGAGAGATGGATAAAGATTATGGATTCGAAGTACAATAGATGGTATATGATGGTCAAAGGGTTAGCGGAACCAGAATATTTGCAAAAAATAAAAAAGGAAGACAAATGGAATAGAGTGGTACGGTTTAGAATGGGAGAAGGAGTGAGATCCTGTAGATATTGGATGGATGAAGAGGACAATCTGTGCAGAGTATGTGGATACGAAATGGAGTCATGGGCACATGTGTTAGAGAGGTGTACAGGGGAGGAAGATGGACAGTTGAGTGTGGATGAGTGTGTGAGATGGATTTTGGATGGTAATGGACAGGGAGTGACGTGGATGAAAAAACTGGAAGAAGTGAGAGAAAGCAAGGGGGCAGGCCAGAGCCAAACGGGTGATCCTGTTTAAAGGAAAGTAACTAGCAAAAATTTTTAATTTTTAAATCGGTAAAAATGTATTTTATGGTAAGAGAAAACGGAAGCCCTGGAACACCGCTCATTTGTAGAAGTTTAAGAACCAATAGTTATAATATTATTGTTATTAAAGTAAGGCGAAACATTAGAATATAAGCAGCGGTTAAGTTAGGTTAAGGATGAAATGTAAATATATTTACAGGGAGCGGAGGCCCTCAAACCCGTAAAAGGGAGAGATTAAATATACAATGAAGAGTTATAAAAAATTTATAATTTTCGAAACTTATACTTTATTGTACATTTTTTTGACTTTTCTACAAGAAAATACAAGAAAAAATTAGCTGCTTGTATTTAATTGTATTCTTGATTAATGTCTGACAAGGCAATGAAAGCCTTCTTGTCGGCGTCTTTTCCCTATTTTTGCTGATTTTTACAAACTAAGTACTAACTAACAATTATTCGTTGCTTTAAAACACTTTGAATTTAAGGTGAGTAATTCTTAAAATCGATCTTTTTGAATTATGGACTCCTAAAGAATTATAGGCCTTGGTTGAGAATTATGGAGTTTTTACTTTTGAGATTGATATTCCTAATCTTTTTAGAAGGACAAATTTTCTTTTTTTTTCACAGAAATAAATGCTTCGGGAGTGCAGGGAGCAAGGTCATCATCCAGACCAATTCAAGGAGGGTATCTTCGTCAAGTACAAAAAGATGCTAATGACGGTCCACCACATAAAATTTTTAGCATAGCGGATCAGCCAATTGAACTGTGGTTAGATAATTCTGGAAGACACATTGTGAAAGCTTGGTATGCTCATAACTGTTATATTCCCCAAGCTGAATATTTCACAACAAAGGATTTTTTAATCCGTATTTGGATGGTAGATAACCTACCACTGGTGGCATATGTATCTAAAGAGAGTACACTTATCGGAGTTCGACCACCGCGAGAATCAGGTAAATAATTGTTTGATATGATTTTTGGTACATGTAGAACCAAAGATTTAGGAAAGTCATGCTTATTTTATTTTTGAGGCCGGAAATGGTACAAGATATCGTAAATACGTGAGGAAACCTTTTGTAGAACTTTTTCAACTATGCAAACTATTTTCAGAACATTTTTCCATATCTGTTTTTGTTTTTAAACAAATGTGGAAATTCGATTTTATGAATAAAAATTCTCCTGGCCACAAAATGTTTTGAGCCCGCATAAAACTCCCAAGGTATATTCCTTATAATAGTACAAATTGAAAAAAAAATTGGTGAAAAATATAAGTGTGTTTTTTTTGAAAAACAAAGCAACAAATTCAAATACACATAACTTCGTAAAAAAATTTTTTTCACAAATCGCAAAAATACGTATTCCCTTATTTCCGCTAAAAAACAACGTATTGTGTACTCGAGAGATTCCGCTACTTCAAGTGTAGAACCTGCCTATTTACATTCTGTTGTTTATGAGTTGTTCAATTATTACTAGCAAAATCTTTTAATTATGTTCATTATTTAATTTTAAGATTGATTTATAGTTTTTTTCAAACTCACACATTTTTCGTTTCTTTCCAAGGTGATCGGCACTACACGCTAGAACCTACACCAACACAATTCTTTCTTATTCATTCTGGCTCTGTCTTCAAGCTAGCCTTCAATCCTATGACACAGATGGTGACAGACATAAGCCTCATGCCTGAAAATGTTCATAATTTTTGGGATAACAACGAACATGTTGAAGTAACTGGTCTGAAATTTACCGTGTACAGAGGGATGTATAACCAAATTACGGGAGCTGAGCTTGGCTTTCAGCCATTGCAAGCAGATGGTAAAAGACACTATATAACTCACAAACGTGTTAGAATTGAACCTGAGAAATTTGATGTTGTGAAAATACAACATGTGAAAAAGGAATATTGAAATTGAAAATGTTCTTCATGTATATTCCTGAATAAATATATGATAAACTAAAAATGGTTTCTGTAATGGTCTATTAGGCTATTGTAAAGCGAAAGTAAATGTTCGACGATGTGTTAAATTTTGCTCACCCACTGCCATATTTTTGTTAGAATATGATGAGGTATTAAAAATGTATTGATTCAATGCGTAAAGTAAAAAATAGTACTGGAAAAATAATAAAAAAATTTCTAGAGTTGAGGTAAAACTTCAATAATTTTGAATAACAGAAATAAGAGCAAATAGTTAGGGACCGTTCAATTAGTACGTTGCACTGTCAGAGGGAAGAGTGGATTTAATGCAAAATGTGACGTCACACTTGACTTTTTCCAAATCTCTTAAAATATATGCAATTTATGGTTAAGTATTTTGTTCTGCCAGAAGGTACACCTCTTGATTATTTGATCAAAATTTTGCGGTAACCGTCAGTTTCTTGTTCAATTTTGTAACATCCAGGCCTTTTTTCAGGATATGTTGGAAATTATTGATGTTTGATGAAATCGCGCTGAAAAAAATTTTTAGAATTCATGTTCATATGGATTTAAAAAAAAATTAATTTCCAAGCTCGTGCAAATGCTACTGCAACAATAAAAAAAGCCGTTCAAGTTATTGGCATTTTTACTTTCTGTGGCTAATAGTTTACAAGATTTTAATTTGTTAATTATTGTTCACGTGTTTTCGGATAAGTCTCCGTTCTCATAAATTTCCATTGGAGTAGAAGACGCCTATTAGGACACTTTATATGATACAATAAGTATTTCATATGAATAACTGGGTCGGCATCCAATATAAAGGAAAAGAAAGGGTGCAAGGTAATTTCGAAGATGCAGGAAGAAAAAATGTCAACGGAGACAGATTAGTTAGCTTATGCTTAGGAAACGGCTTATTTATCAAAAATACTTGGTTTAGGCATAAGATGATCCACATGTACACCTGGTGTGGAGGAAATAGCCACAGTATATTTGAGTTTGTTGTTGTGGATGAAAGACTAAGAGAGTTAGTTAAAGATGCAAGGTTCGTGAGGAGTTCTAAATGCAATACTGATCATTATCTTCTAGTCTCCAAAATAAACTTAGGCCAGGGATGGAGAAGAAAGAATACAAAAGAACGAAATAAACACGAATAAAATTGCAAATTCACCGAAACCGGAAGTACGATTAGACTTTCAAAATAAGGTTAACGAACGCATCGATAAGGCGATTTGGAAGGCGCTAATAGACAATTAAAAATATAGAGGGTGGATGGGGTATGATCGAGGATGTCTTTCTTAGAAGTGCGACTGAAGTGTGTGGTACTGCGCTTGTAGAAAGATCGTCTGGTGATGCGCGGTGGAATGATGAAATTCAGGCGAACCCACAAGACAAAAAAGAAGCGTACAACAGAATTTTGAACATCACAGGTCTAACTGATGAGGAGAGAAATAGTCCTAAAAATGATTACCGACACAAAAAGAGGAAAATTAAACGACTAGTCAAGAAAAGTGAAGATAAAATCAGTACAAAAAAAAAAAGATAAAAAAATACAAAACGACTTTGAAGGAAGCAAGAAACTGTTAGATGAATCTATGAAGGGAAGTATGCTATCATATGCTATATGGTACAGAAGCAATACCAGATGCTCTGGAAGACTCTTTCACAGAATTATTAGGAGATGAAGCCATAGGGCACCAGAACTGCGATATAGAACATGATGCGTTAGAATACTTAATTGAAAATGTCTGTATGCGAATTAATAAATTTATGTATCGATATGGAAGAAGTCCCAGACAATTGGGAAAAGCGATTATCGCACCAATATAGAAAGGAAAGGGAGGTAAAAGCAACTCCAAGAATTACAGAGATATCTCTCATTAGGTACCGTAGGTAAAATATACTCTAAAATACTTATTCGCAGAGTAATGCAAATAACAGAAGAAAATATATGGCAAGGTGGAAATTAGGCTAGTTGGAAATGGGGATAAACTAGTCGCCCCGAAAATTGGGGATTACTATCTAAGCTTATTAAAACGATTTGAATATTTATCCTGTATTTTGGAACGATGAGGAACTTTCTCTTTAAAAACTACTGCAATCGGATTCCTCATTCAGTTTGAGATTGAACGCAAAGAAAAAACGTTTCTCCGGAAATCGTATACCAAAATTGTCCGAGTGGCATGGGGCTGATTTTCCAAACAATAAAATTTGTGCAACAAAAATTTTGTGAAAAATTCACTTTTTGAATCGCCTCGTTCTTCGGTGAATACAACTTTGCAGACTTCGCTTCTGACTTCTTGTTCTCAGTCTTTCTCACTCGTTCCTGCCAGTCTACCTGTCATGACTTTAATCATATCTTTGCAGTATATTGTCTAGATGTCAATGTGTATATCCATTATCCCTATTGATGATATCAGGATGTTTTGGGATTTCGATTGCTTCTCTATGTTTTTTTGGAACGGTATTGTGTTTTTTGCGTCCTACTTTGATATGATTTTTAACTAGTGCTAATTCTGTGAAATGTTTTAGCCTGACTTGACTCTCCTGTTCCTTTACTAGTTGGCTCACCGCTCTCCCGGTTTCTTCAACATAGACTTAGCCACCAGAGCAGGGGATTTTATCTACCCCCGGATCTCCCTATTTGTTCTGTGGTACCTTGGATGTAGGGTAGGATGGTGGTAGTTTTTCTCTCTTCCTTTAGTAGGGTGTGTTGACTTTTTTCAGTGTATTTTCTTACTGACTTACCAATTTGTTTGTTCGTGTAATCGTTCTTTATTGGGATTTGTTTAACGTTTTGTAATTCCTTTAGTAAGTTATCTCAATCTGAATGGAGGCAGCTCTGTATACAAGGGTGTTGATGACCGATTGCTTTTAAGATGGGCGGTGGCGGGAGGAGACATGTAGGTATCTGTTTGTATGGGGGGTTTTGTGTAAACTTCATTTCCTAATATTTCATCAGATCTTTTGTAATTTAGGACGTCCAAGAAAGGCAATTTTCCGTTATGTTCAATTTCCATGGTGAACTAGACATTATGGTGTAATCGATTGATGAAATTGGAAATCTTGTGTAGTTCATCCATTCCATTCCTCTAGATGACAAAAGTGTCGTTAACGTAACGGTACCAAAATTTTGGTTCAAGCTTGGATTAGTTGAAGATTTTAGTTTCTGGAATTGGTTATTGAAAAAGGAGTAAGTATTATTGAGGCAGTGATCTATCAAGGGTATGATAGGAAAGGGGGAGTTTGCGAATGATTGGATAATATAGATTGTATCAGAGGGTGGTACTTTCGTAAATAGAGATACTGCGTCAAAACTCAGTAGAATGTCTGGAGGTTGGATGTGAATCTGTTGCACCTTTCTGATCAAGTCAAAAGAGTTTTAGACGTTTGTGATAGAGTTTCCTCTGAAAGGATTCAGTTCTTTGGTCAGAAAGCGTGCTAGGTTGCAAGTTGGTGGGTTTATTGCGCTGATAATCGTTTTGATAAATTTCCATTGTTTTAAAACAGTTGCGTCTAGTTATAGTGCAAAATTGGGGTAGTTCGCAATGGGGATAAACTAATCGCCCCAAAAATTTGGGATGTCTAGCTAAGCTTATTAAAACGATTTGACTACTAATGCTAAATTCTGGAACAGAGGAACTTTGTAATGAAAAAATACTGAAATCGGATTTCTTCTTCAAGTGTTAGGTCGACAGTATATCAAAAACATTTTTCTGGATTTCGAAATCCAAAATTGTCCGATTTTCAGGGGCAGATGTTTTGGAACAATAAAATTTTTGCAACAAAATTTCTGTGGTGTTAAAACAATAAAAGTAACATTAATTTTTTAATTTACTTGATTGAAAATACTGTAGGAATTTCAAGAACTTCTGACGAGGAAAAAAGAATTATGAAAGCTTGGCGACAATTCAACAATTTTTTATTTTGCAAGCTAGGTTGCTTGTACTGATAATAATTCCTACTTGAGGTATGAAGCTAGCTTTTTCGTCAACAAGTCAGTTTGTTCAGACCTTAAATATGTCGTAATACTTCTTTCACATAGTCTCGAGACGTTGAAAATTATCATGATACTGTAGGTTTTCTGAGTAATAGTAACTGATAGTGATGAGTATATATAGCAGTGAATATATATGAACTTTCTCACTCATCGTGTACGAGATCCAGCAAAAAATGAAGATCTGTATCAGCACTCTGCTCCTTACGATCAAGGTTTTTCTGCGTCTTGATGGTAAGTTTGCTCAAAATGTTATAGATCTCGATATAAATATAAAATATAGCATAAACCAAAATTGATAATTTGAAAATATTGAGCTTAAGTTTGAAATAAGCAATTGCTGCCCTATCTCAAATCACCATATGTTAGACTAAAGACGCTTTGATTTAGTGTTTGCCGAATCTTACAGTTTTTGATTTTTAGGCTTCAAATTGTTTATTCTTCTCATTTCGTGCTTTTGAAATTTTCGATAAATAACATGATTTCATTCCTAGGGTTTTTTATTTATATGTTTTCAATCTATTATTCTTATTTCGTGCTCTTCGAACTTTCGATGAATCATATTATTTTATTCTCAGCACTTTTATTACATAATTACTGAAATTCAAATAGTTAAAATTGTCAGTAGAATAATTTCGATCGCATCGAAATTAAAATTGTTTAGTATTCAATTCCTATCTATAAAATCTTTTCTTCTAGAAATTATATAAGTTACATTGTGACGTATAGAATTATACATTCGAGAGTTGATATAATTCAGGTTCTGAATTGCGCAATCTTGAAAAGTGTGGACGTATGTCAAATGAAGCTATGTCAGAGATAACGTTGGATCAACAGAAATCTGTTTTCCTCGAATCTTTTTTTAACTGTGAGTAACGTAGTTTCAAATAAAAGATTTCTTGTTGATACAACATTATCACCGTTGAAGCTGAAAGTATTTCTCAATCTTAGGTTCTTTGATGATAAAATTTTATTTTTCCTTCAATATTTTATTTTTCCTTCAATATTTCATTATTCAGTTTCAAATGATTCTGTATTTGAAATAGTACCATTTTAAAAGTTTCAACCCTCCTTTTTTTGGGACCAACATTTTCCTTACGAACCTCTTTTTTGCTGTTATAATAAATTGAATATACAACAATAATTTATTTTATAGTACGATTCTGAATCTGTTCAAAATTAAGCAAGTTATAGATTTTAGTAAGATTTTTTACGGCAAACAGGCGTAAGTATCAAGACCCGAATTTTAAAAGAGAAACAAAAAACTGTCTCACTTTCACGTAATTTATTTTTAAACAAAAAAATGCGATAATGGTTCGAGGTACTGTTGGGCTCTATCGAACAGTGAAACGGACATGTTGAAAGAAGCATTCATTTCCGAGAAAACCTTTATCAAAGGAACGGCGTGTATCTGAAAAATCTGATATTGATACATAAAGAGTTGCATATTTTTTTTATTTTTTAATGAGAGAAAAAAAGCAAGAAAGTACCTTCGAGCTATTTTCTAGCTCTACCGAATCGCGAAAAGAGCGCAAAATAAAATTTACATCTGCGAGAAAGCCCTTGTCAAATATCAGCGCGTCCCAAAAAAATTCAAATTTTGACACATTAAAAGCCACGCAACTTTCTTATTTTTGAATTAAAAAAAAAAGAATTTCCGAGCCATTACCTAACTCTATAAAACCGCGCAAGGAACGTCCTAAAAGGAGCAACCACATGCAGGAAAACCCCTCATCAATGGTGCAGTGCGTTCTCAAAAATAAAAATATGGACACACAAATTTCGAGATTTTGCTTTTCATAGTAATTTTTGCGATAGACAATTTGAACATAATTTGAAGAATTTCAAACTCTTAATGCTGAATTTACTGATCAAGGATGTTTCAAATCGGGTTAATTTTTGAAAGTAAAAATTTCCAGAATTAGAAGTGAATTAGAAGTATCTTTACGAAAAGATAAAATCATTGATCTTTTAAAACATCAGATTTTCCTTGGTCGAATATTTTTAAACAATGATAAAAAAACATGGGAACGAATTTTCTATTTTGATTGATCAACAAGCTAATGTTCAAGAGCAAAATTTACATTTACACAAGACTTTTGAACAGGAAGATAGGGAACATTGGTTTGTAAATTTGTCAGATATTCAAATTCCTGATTCAGCTACAGATATTTTCAGATTAGGTAAAGGTTTCAGTAACCATGTGATGAAAAGTGAGTCAAAACAAATGATGGAAATAGTCAAAGATGTAGAATCAAGTATACACAAAATTACAATATTAAATTTCCGAAACAAGGTTCTACACTTATCGAAGAGCTTTGTTGATAAGAATTTTTTGCACAATAGTAGTATTGATCGTAAAATTTCTACAGGTTTCATCATAATGTAAGGTTTTCTTAAAAACAAGCCTGATATAATTTGCATAAATGCTGATGAAGGCAATATTACTGTTTGTATGAAGAAATCAGGTTATATTAGGTATATGGAGGATTTACTTTCCAATCGTGATAACTTTGCATTATTGAATGAAAATCCGTCAAAACAATTAAGAAGAGACACTTTTAAGATTCTAGATAATTGGAAAAAGAATGGACTATTAGGAAAAGATATAAGATGGACAGATATAAATACCGAAGACAAAGTTCTTGCCAGATGTTATGGTTTGAGAAAGATTCATAAAGATGGCTATCTTTTGAGAATAGTTATTTCAACTATTTGCACTCCCACGAAATTTTTAGAACAAAACTTTGATTTGATACCTAAAACTCCATGACAAATTTAAAATACAATATTAAAAATAGCTGGGAATTAAAGAAAATTATTATTCAAAAAAATGTTTCTGATGACCATGTGATGATTTCTTTGGATGTCGTTGTAACGTTTCCGGGTATACCCCTTGAATTAGGTAAATAGGCAATTTTAAATAGACGCACTCGATTGAGGCAAAACGAATTCATTGAAGGGATAAGTTTATTATGAACTCAACGTATTTCAAATTTAATGGATCTTTTTGTAGGTTAAAGTTTGGCACTCCAATAGGTTCAGTCATTTCTTCGATTTCTGCAGAAATAGTTATGGAAGATTTGGAGGTCTTTGCTTTCAAAAAGCTAGATTTTGTTTTGCCCTTTTATTCTCGGTATGTTGGTGACAGATTATTATGTATTCCTCTAGTCAGGATGGTAATATTATTACCAATTGGTATAGGAAAAGTACATATTCAGGTAGAATTTTAAATTTCTCTCTTCGGCTCATCCTTTTCGAAACAAAATTGCAGTAATAAAAAACTTGGTTGACAAAGTTCTAGGTTTGTTTCATTTTTCATTTCACAAAAAGAATTTGACAATTGTTAGGAATATTAAATGAGAAACATATCACAATTAGATTTCAACAAATCAGAAACAAACAAAATAACATTTTATCTACGGATAATCAGAAGGAATTGAGAGCATATAGTTCTTTCAATACTTTTGTTCTCCTTTTTTTTCATCAAATTTTGAAAACTATTGAATTTACGTATAGAAAATCTAAGATTCATACAATTTTCCGTAAACCATTTAAAATGGATCCAATAATAACTTTTTGTAAAGATCCTTTAAATGAATTTGAAAAAAGGTGTTGTTTACAAGATAACTTGCAATAATACTACTAGGAAGAAGGAACACAAGAATGATGTTCGTTTGGGACATTGCTATAAGAGTGTTTTTGCCAGACATACAAAAGGGTTTGTTTATGTTGACCATGAGTTTGACTGGAATAATGTTGAAATTTTAAATAGTGAAAGTAATGCGAGAAAGAGGGAATTCATGTAAATGTTTTATATGTAAAAAAAAATAAGTTGTCTATTAATCTGCAAACTGATTTGGATAAATTAAACAAAGGTTACTCTAGTATGATTAATTACATTTAGCAATAGGTTTTCATGAATCTCGACTTTCTCTTATTATAGTTATAACGGATTTGCCTTTTAAAACACCTTACCTTTATAAGGGTGCTGTATAAGCACCGAAACGTTGGTAAATATCATAAATGCTTTCATATTGTGATTTGATAATAATAGAAATAAAAAAGACAAAAAGAATGAAAAGGAGAAGAAAGGGGATTTTTTCGGTTGCCTTCTCATTTTTCTTTCCTTTTTTTTATTTTTGTCCCAAGAAACAAATTTTTTATTCTTAGGAATTGCAATAGGAGCATTTTGTGGTGGTTGTCCAAATTTGATCGTTCGATTCTTGTTTTATTTTCAGGAATTCCATACCTTAATTTGAGAATTCGACGATAAATAGGATTATGAATTTGATTGTAATCTAATTAAAAATTCTTAAATTTCACACAAAGAGAAGCATAACTTTTTTATTACTTGATTTAATGAAAAAAAGCACTTTCGAGCCATTACGTAGCTTTATTGATTTGTGAAAAAAAAACAGGTAACAGGTAAGATTGCTTCATAAAAAAAGACCAAACATGGATTTTGACCCTTTTTTAAATCGAAATTCAAGAATTTTAAATTAGATTAAAATCAAATTCAAAATCCCATTTAACGTCCAATAATCAAGTTAATGTATAAAATTACTGAAAATGAAACAAGAATTCAAAGATCAAATTTGGACAAACACCACAAAATGCTCCTATTGCAATTCCTAAAAACAACAAATCACAATATGAAAGCATGCACAATATTTACCAACGTTTCGGTGCTAACACAGCACCCTTATCAAGGCAAAAAAAAATTAGAGCAGGTAGGAACAGCGACGAAATAACGACGCTATCGCCTCGATACCTGACAACTGAATGTGGTTCAAAAGTCAAATCCGTTATAAACAAACAAGAAAAAAGAGAAAGTCAAGACCTATGAAAACTTATTGCTAAATGTAATTAATCATACTAGAATAACTTTTGTTTAATTAATCCAAATCAGTTTTTAAATTAATAGACAACTTTTTTTGTTTTTTAATATAAAGCATTTCCATGAATTCTCCCTTCCTCTCATTACTTCCACTGTGTAAAATTTCAACATTATCCCAGTCAAACTCATGGTCAACATCAACAAACCCTCTCATATGTCTAGCAACAACACTCTTATAACAACGTCCTAAACGAACATCACTTTTGTGTTCCTTCACCCTAGTATTAAGAAGTCTGCCAGTCTGTCCCACATAAGTCATCTTACAGATCTTGCAAGTGATCTTGTAAACAACACCACCTTTTTCAAATTTATCTAGAGGATCTTCACCAAAAGTTATTATTGAATCCATTTTAAATGGTATACGGAAAATAGTATAAATATTAAATTTTTTTAACATAAATTCAATAGTTTTCGAAATTTGACCAAAAAAAGGAAGAACAAAAGTATTGAAAGAACTATATTCTCTCAATTCTTTCTGATTATCTGTAGATAAAATGTTACTTTGTTTGTTTTTGATTTGTTGAATTCTAATTGTGATATGTTGCTCAATCAACTTTTGTGGGTCATGATTAAGAAAAAGGATATTCCTAACTACATTCAAATTCTCTTTGTGAAATGAAATGTGGGACAAACTTAGAGCTCTGTCAACTAAGTTTTTGATTACTGCAATTTTGTTTTGAAAAGGATGAGCCAAAAAAGAAATTTAAAATTCTACCTGAATATGTACTTTTCCTATACCAATTGGTAATAATATTACCATCCTGACCCTTAATTACTTCTACGTCCAAAAAACTGATTCTATTATTGTTCTGTATTTCATGGGTGAACTGAAGTTTTGAATGAAAACTATTAAAAGCATCAAAAACTGCCTGCAACTTTGCCAGAGGAACACATAATAAGGTGTCATCAACATACCGAAAGTAAAAGGGCAAAACAAAATCCAGCTTCTTGAAAACAAAGACCTCCTAATCTTCCATAACGAATTCTGCTAAAATCGGATAAATGACTGAACCTATGGGAGTACCGAATTTTTGCTTATAAAAAGATCCATTGAATTTATAATAAGTTGAGTACATAATGAAAACTATAATTTCAATAAAATCTTTTTGACCTAATCGAGTACGTGCCTTTCTATTATCCCATGTATTAAAAATTGCCTGTTTAACCAGTTCAAGTGGTATACTTGGAACCATTGCAACAACATCCAAAGAAATCATGACATGGTCATCAGGGACAGTTTTTTTAATAATAATTTTTTGGAATTCTCAGCTATTTTTAATATTGTATTTGGAAGTTGTAATTGAGTCTTTAAGTATCAAATTAAAGTTTCGTTCTAAAAATTGCGTAGGAGTGTTAATAGTTGAAATAATCAATCTCAAAGGATAGCCATCTTTATGAATCTTTCTCAAACCATAACATCTTGCAAGAACTGTGTCTTCGGTATTTGTATCAGTCCATCTTATATCCTTTCCCAAAAGTCCTTTCTTTCTCCAATTGTCTAGAATCTTGAAAGTGTCTCTTCTTAATTGTTTCAACGGATTTTCATTCAATAATTCAAAGTTATCTCGATTGGAAAGTAAATCCTCCATATCCCTAATATAGTCTGATTTCTTCATACAAACAGTAATATTGCCTTTATCAGCATTCATGGAAATGCTTTATATTAAAAAACAAAATAAGTTGTCTATTAATTTAAAAACTGATTTGGATAAATTAAACAAAAGTTATTCTAGTATGATTAATTACATTTAGCAATAAGTTTTCACGGTTCTTGACTTTCTCTCATTTCTTGTTTGTTTATAACGGATTTTAATAAATTTAAATTAAAAATTCAAAGATTTTTCGGGTTTCAATCGTGTGCGAAACTATGAATGTTGCCGACGTTTCGTGAACATTGCAGTTCACTTCTTCAGGGCTGACCTGAAACTGAAGTTTCAGGTCATGTTGTTCTTAGGTATGTATTCTCTACGATGCCTGTGATTGGCCAGAGTGCCCCCTGGTGTGGGCTGGTTGAACTTGATTGGCCAATCAAGTCTTTTTTAAAAAACCCGGGAGGACGGAAAGCCAAATCGGATTGGTATTATATCCATTGTCCCTATTGATGTTATTAGGGTGTTTTAAGATTTCGATTGCTTCTCTATGTTTTCTTGGAAATTTATTGTACGTTTTTGCGATTACGGTTGTTTTTTCAAATAAAATGCTATGTCCTGTTTCAATATGATGCTCAGCTACTGCTGATTGCGTGAAATGTTTTAGCCTGACTTTACTCTCATGTTCTTTTACACGTTGACTTACCGCCCTCCCGGTTTCTCCAATATAGACTTTGCCACAAGAACAGGGGATTTTATATATTCCCGGATCACTGAAAGGTTCTTTTTTATCTTTAGGGTTGTTTAGAAGGTGTCCTATTTTTGCAGGTGGTTTAAATATGGTTTTGATGTTGTGTTTGTTGAGAATTCTTCCTATTTGTTCTGTGATACCTTGAATGTAGGGTAGGGTGGTGGTCATTTTTCTCTCTCTTTCTTCAGTAGGTTGTGTTGACTTGTTTTGTTGAGTGTATTTTCTTATTGCTTTATTAATTTGTTTGTTTGTGTAATCGTTTTGTATTAGGGATTTTTTAACATTTTGTAGTTCTTTTTGTAAGTTATCTTTATCTGTTATGGAGACAGCTCTGTATACAAGGGAATTGATGACCGATTGCTTTTGAGATGGGTGGTGGTGGGAGGAGGCATGTAGGTATCTGTTTGTATGGGTAGGTTTTCTGTAAACTTCATGTCCTAATGTGTTATCCGATTTGGCTTTCCGTCCTCCCGGGTTTTTAAAAAAAGACTTGATTGGCCAATCAAGTTCAACCAGCCCACACCAGGGGGCACTCTGGCCAATCACAGGCATCGTAGAGAATACATACCTAAGAACAACATGACCTGAAACTTCAGTTTCAGGTCAGCCCTGAAGAAGTGAACTGCAATGTTCACGAAACGTCGGCAACATTCATAGTTTCGCACACGATTGAAACCCGAAAAATCTTTGAATTTTTAATTTAAATTTATTATAATGGATCATCGTGAAAGTCTTAAATCTATTATAACGGATTTGTCTTTTGACCCACATTCAGTTGTCAGGTATCGAGGTGATAGCGTCGTTATTTCGTCGCTGTTCCTACCTGCTCTAATTTTTCTTGCATTGATAAGGGTGCTGTGTGAGCACCGAAACGTTGCGAAAGAAATAAAAAGAAGAAGAAAGGGGATTTGTTTGGTTTCCTTCTCATTTTTCTTTCCTTTTTTTTATTTTTGTGCAAAGAAACAAATTTTTTTTTTTAGGAATTGCAATAGGAGCATTTTGTGGTGTTTGTTCAAATTTGATCGTTGAATTCTTGTTTTATTTTCAGGAATTCTATACATTAACATTTCTAAATCGAACTGTACCTTAATCTGCTACAAAAATATGAGTTTGGTTGAAAAAATCATTGTATGCCAATAAAAGGCATTTTAAAAATTTGACACTTATGCTCGTATGGAGTGTGGCCCTCCCTTCTGAACCAAAAATATAATTGTAATCTTTTCAACCCTTTTCTCCTTATGATAATTCATTCCAAATTTAGGCGAAAAAAACGAGAAAAAGGGAAGGTTTTTTGAAAACATAGAAGAAAGAGAAATACTTTACAAAAAGGAAAATGAGGGGAATAGGGCAAAAAGTATGAAGTCTGAAAAATAAAAGTGAGTTTCAAACTTATGAAGTTATTGTTAAACTATACCGTTGCAGAAACACCTTTCGCAAAACTCGCAAACTTAGTTAAAATTTATCATCAGGAAACGTACCAAACCACATCTTACTTCATAACGTTCCTCCCACTGGCCTCTCTTCTACCTTCTCCTGTTTCCAGCCGTATTTCTTGGTGTTTTTTTGTTGTTGAAAATATCATTTCCACAGGAGGAAAAGCTCTATTTCCCCTCTCAGTGTCCCTAGCCGTCTTCTTCCTTGTACACTAACCAATTTTACCCAGTACATAAGGAGCCACAAGGCAAGGGGGGATATTTGAACGACTTGATCAATGTCTGACAAGGCGTTGAAAACCTTTTTCTAGGCGCGTTTCGCCTATTCTGACAGATTTTTACAAATCAAGTCTGCAAATTATTCGTTGCTTGAAAAATCCTTTAATTCAAAATTAGTGATTTTCAAACGCAATCCTTTCAAATTATGGGCTCGTAAAGAACTATAGGCCTGAGTTGAAAATTGTTGAATGTTACACTGTTAAAAATGTTTGGAATTCTCCAACACTTCTACAATACAAGCGTAAGGTAAAATTGCAAACACGGTATTGGAATGGCTAAATTGCAATACATGTATTGTAAGTGCTGTAAATCGTGAAGCACCGTCGAGCATTCCAATACATGTATTGTAGCGTTTATAAATCGAAAATTGTGCACAAGGAATTCACGGAATTCACAAAATTTATGGAATTCACGGAATTCATGGAATTCGCGGAGTTCACTAAATTTATGAAACTCACAGAATTCATGGAATTCACGAAATTGATGGAATTCATGGAATTCACAGAATTCACGGGATTTACGGAATTCATGAAACTCAAGGAATTCACGAAATTTATGAAATTCATAGAATTCGCGGAATCAACTAAATTTATGGAATTCGCCGAATTCACGGAATTCATGGAATTCATGAAATTCGTAGAAATCACGGAATTCATGGAATTCAAGGAATTCGTGGAATTAGTGGAATTCATTAAATTCACTAAAAATATGGAATTCATGAAATTCACTGAATTTATGGAATTCACTAAATTCATGGAATTCATGGAATTCACGAAATTATTGGAATTCACGGGATTCATGGTATTCACGGAATTTATGGGATTCACGGAGTTCATGGAACTCATGGAACTCATGGAACTCACAGAATTCATACAATTCACGGAATTCACGGAATTCACGAAATTTATGGAATTCATGGAACTTACGGGATTTATGGAATTCATGGAATTCATGAAACTTAAGGAATTCACGAAATTTATGGAATTCATGGAATTCGTGGAATTCACGGAATTCAAGGAATTCACAAAATTTATGGAATTCACTAAATTTATGGAACTCACAGAATTCATGGAATTCACGAAATTTATGCAATTCACGGGATTTATAGAATTCACGGAATTCATGAAACTCAAGGAATTCACGAAATTTATTAAATTCATGGAATTCATTGAATGCACGGAATTCATTGAATTCACGGAATCAACTTAATTTATGGAATTCACGAAATTTATGGAATTCATGGAATTCGCCGAATTTACGTAATCCACGGAATTCGCAGAATTCATGGAATTCGCTGAATTCACGGAATTCATGGAATTGACTAAATTCATGGAATTCACTAAATTCATGGAATTCATGGAATTCATGGAATTCATGAAATTCACTGAATTCATGGAATTCACGAAAATATTGGAATGGGGTTGTTTCATATTTTCAAATAATTTTTTTTCCTAGTAAAATTAAAAGAACACCAAAAAATAATAATAATCAAATAATGTAACTACGGAAGGAAAGTTTTTTTAAATCAAGTTTAAATTTTTTTTTTAATGTTTAAAAAGTCTATTTTTTGAATTTTTGCGGGAAGTACTTTGCAGGAAGTACTTTATTCTGATTAGCGCGGTTGTCCGGTTGGTGATGGAATATAATATGGCCGCTAGCGACTGAATGGGTAAACAGTAAACATAACCTATTGTAAAAGATATTCAAATTGAGGTTATCTTTAGAAACATTTCATTCTCACGCACTTGAATGATATTATTCATTACTATCTTTTTCAAGGTTTTATATTTTAAGCAAAATTGTATTTCTTTTCGACAATTACAAGTAAATAAATATCTCTGTTAGAAATTGTAAATTGAATTTTCGCCAGCTGTCTGCTAGATACTTCGTTAGTCAATAGATCATTATTCTGATTGGTTACGCGCTTTTTGGGAAGTGACGTTTCAAGGTCACAGAGCTTTTGAATAGGGATTTCAATACTTTTCTTAAACATTTTTTTTCTTGTAGTAAATAACTACAAGTGTGGGCTCACCACACCCACGATGTGCCAACAGCGCTCAGTAAACTCGAATGGTCACCCATCCAAGTACTAACCGCACCCAACGCTGCTTAACTTCAGTGATCTGACGAGAACTGGTTTTGTCAGCGTGGTATGGCTGTTGGCTTTTTCCTTTAATTCCGTGAAATCTTTAAATTCCTTGAATACTATGAATTTCATTAATTCCATAAATTCCGTCAATTTCGTGAAATCCTTGAATTCCGCGAATTCTGTGAATTTTTTCAATTCCATGAATTCAAAGAATTCCATGAATTCCTCTAATTCCGTAAATTCCGTGAATTCTTCGAATTCCTTTAATTCCGTGAATTCCATGAATTCCTTGAATTTCGTGAATTCTTTAGATTTCGCGAATTCCGTAAATTTCGTGAATTCCTTAAATTCCATCAATTCCTTGAATTCCATCAATTCCTTGAATTCCATCAATTCCGTGAATTATATGAATTCCGCCAATTTCGTAATTTCCTTTAATTCCATGAAATTATTGAATTCCTTCAATACTATGAATTTCATTAATTCCGTGAATTCGATGTATACCATTAAGCCATTTCCCTTTCAGGGTAGGCGTGACACTACCCGATTCGGGTAGTGTTTCTAGGTGGATAGTTTTCTTGTAGTTATAAGTAACTACAAGTTTGGGCTCACCACACCCATAATATGCCAACAGCACACAGTATTCTCGAATGGTCACCCATCCAAGTACTAACCGCGCCCAACGCTGCTTAACTTCAGTGATCTGACGAGAACTGGTTTTTTCAGCGTGGCATGGCCGTTGGCTTTGTAGATGAATTCCTTGAATCCCATGAATTCCTTGAATTCCATGAATTTCGTGAATTCCATGAATTTTGTGAATTCCATGAGTTCTGTTAATTCCGTGAATTTCTTGAATTCCAAGAATACCTTGAATTTCATAAATTTCGAGAATTCAATTAATTACGTGAATTCCGTGAATGTCCTGAGAAATGATTTATGTTTTTTTTCTTCAATTTTTCGGACCAACAGGTGTCGAGATATCCAGGCGCCAATATGATACAGAAGTGTTACTGGCTACTGGAAATGTATTGTAAAATTCCAATACATGTGAGGTACCATTACAGTACCAGCATTTGGGAACTACATTTTGTATTGTAGCGTTACCTTGCGTTTCGGAAATAAACTTTCAATACATTTGTTGGAAGTTTCGAGCGGAAATTTTTAACAGTGTAGATTTTGAGATTAATATTCCTAATCTTTCGAAAAATGAAAATTCTGCTTTTTTTTACAGAAATAAATGCGTCGGGAGTTCAGGGAGCAAGTTCATCATTCGGAACAGCTTCACCAGAGGATCTTATTCGTGTAGAAAAAGATCCTTCGGACGGCCCACATCATAAAACTGTTTATATAAGGAACAGGCCAATTAAACTGTGGCTAGATAATTCTGGAAAAAATGTTATGAAAGCTTGGTATGAGCCGTACTGTTTTATTCCCAAACCTGATTATCTAAAAAAAAAAGATTGTTTAATCAGCGTTATTATAAGAGAAGGCCTAAAATTCGTGGCATATATAAATAAAGATAATGTACTATTAGGAGTCCGAGCACCGCAACAACCAGGTAAATGATTGTGTGATATGATTTTTGGTAGATGTAGAACCAAAGGTTTAGGAAAGTTTCTTTAGTTTGTTTTTAAGGCCATTATAAATAATAATCATCATATTCATTCACATCATATTTCTAAAACAAGGAATGTTTTAGAAAATTTTGAATTTCAGTGTGAAAGAAAATTGTCAGATTCTCTATTTTGGGCTATAAATCTCTTTGACGCTGAATATTAATTATTTCTTTCTCAAAGTGTTTCTTTAGACTTACCTAGTTACGACTTCCACTTCTGGAAAATTTACAATATTCTAAGGTCAAAGAAAAATTTTTTAGTGGATGTTGAATTTTCATCAAAGTACATGAATTATCGAATAAAAAGGCAAAATTTTCAACCAAAAGTGACATATCTTCAACAAAAGACATGAATTTTCAAATAAAAAAAAAAAAGAAATATCCAAGAAAATAGCTGAATCTTTACCTGGTCAATATGAATTTTAAACCAAAAATGGAAATAATTAATTATTAATTATTATTGTATATTATATATATTATATATATTATTATATATTATTAATTAATTAATTAAATTTTCATTCGAGAAAAGAAATGTTTATCCCAACAAAATTTTAACAAAATATTTAATTTTTCAACGAAAGAGATGAATTTTCAAATAAGAGGTTAATCTTCAACGCAAAAAAAAACAAACATTTTTAACAAATTAGTTTAACTTTCAACCAAAAATAATAAATTCTTAATAAAAAAGGTAATAGTTGACATTTGAACCAAAAAAGATTTTCATTTTGAATCAGGAGCAGTTGAACTCAACCAAAAAAGACGAATTTGCAACAAAATATTTACATTTGAAACCAAAGTGATTAATTTTCAAGCAAGAGGATAATTTTTTACCAAAAAATTACGAACTTTCAGCAAAATACATGATTTTTTTCCATTGAGAAAAATATTATTTTAAATCAAAAAGCGTTACATTCAACCAAAAAATAATTTTTCAACGAAGTAATTAAATTTGCAGGCAAGACAGAAAAAAATTCAACCAGATTGTTGAATTTTCAAGCCAAAATCAGGCGAATTTTCAACAAAAAAGTTGATTTTCAACCAAATAATAAAATTTGTATCCAAAAAGTTTAATTCTCAATGTCAAATGCAAAAGACGAAATTTCAACCAAAAAAGGTTTTCAGCAAGATTGTTTAATTTGAAACCAAAGAAATGAATTTTTTGCATAACATAATATGAATTTTTAGAAAAAAAATCAATTTTCAACAAAATAGTGCAATTTGCAATCAAAGAGATGAATTTTCAACCAAGAAGATTGATTTTTAACGAAAAAAATGAATTTTTAATTAAAATAGTGAATGAATTAACTGGAAGTTAAATTTGCAGTTTAAAAAATTCATTATCAACAGAAGAGAAATGAATATTTGACTCTAAGATTATTTTATTATTTCTAAGTGTTTTCATAGATTTTAGGAAATGTTGAATCCTAAGGTAGGAGAAAAATTGCAATTTTCCTATTATTGAGCTATAACTATATATTACTATTTGCCACCAAAACTTGAATTGTGAAAATGAAAAAATAGTTGGAAAAGCAGTAAAAATTGATTGATTGTCATAAAAAAGACCTGCGAACATAATTTCGAAAGTAACTAAAAAAATATCGGTTTTTATAGTTATTGTTACTGAAAAAAATGTGAATAGTTACCAATTCTTCACTTACTTACAATAGTAATTTCGGCACCCCTATCGTTACCAAAAAAAGTAACTATTTACAGTAACTAGTTGAAAGAAACTAGTTACTTCCCATCACTGATGGGAACCTATAGAGGGAAATGACTTAAGGACTGTACAGTAGTTTCTTATGAGATCTACTACCTTGCAGTGGTTTTTTTGGCCCTTTATTCCATCAAAAAAAATTAAATCCTTTGTGGAATTTCATGTAGGAATCTGACTTCTGAACAATTTGCAATAAAGAAACTAATAACAGCGACAGTCGGATCCGTAAAAAATCATGAAAATTTTCAGAAAATAAATCAACACCATCTTCTTTATTGTTCACATTCGAAGAATTGACAATCGTGAAAGCAATTAAACGGATTTTCATTTTTCAAAAGAAACAAAAAAAAATCATTAGAAATCTTTCACTTCATGGACATATTTTTAATATGGTTCTTATTTGATGATAACTTAGTATTTGAGCCTCATTTTCCAGTTGAGAAAATTCTGTAGTTCTACAATTTATTCATCACTGAAATGAGAAACTATTCGTTATGCTCTTTCTCGTAAAGGTAGAAAGAGTTTTAGGTAAAAAGTTTAATGGTAACCTCCGCATGCAAAAAATTGAAAATCGGTAAAGGTAAAATAAATATCACTAATTTTTCATTTCACCTGTAACGATCTTCATTTTTTTTTGTATGTGAAGATAGAATTTTTGACTGAAACGCCTTTCACCTTTTGTTACTTATGTGTTGTTAAACTTTAACAAGGTCAATCTTACAATTAAAAAAAAGTGATTTTTAAATGCTGCTTTTTCAAATTGTGAACTCTTAGAGAATACCAAGTGAAATATTTTGGATTTCCAGTGCCTGAATTTGGAAGTGTTTAGTATTTAATTTTCAGATTGTTTTTTACTTTTTTTTACTCATACATGTTTTTCCTTCATCCCCTAGCCGAAAGTACGTCTTCCCGGCCGCATTTCTTTCCGGAAACAGTGGCTTTTGCGGCCTGCTAGAGTTAACACGATCTCTGATTGGCTGCGAGATTTTTGTGGCTCGCTGACGTAGCAACCTGACGTAGCAACGCTCAGTATTGTGTTATTGTATACTTAGCCTCTGAAAAATATTTATCTTGGCAGGTGAATGGAAAAAAGAAACCGTCGGTGTGTTCAACCTCAAAACTGATCGATTAGCGTCGTTGCGATTTTTGTGCATGAAAAGACGGCACAAGACCTCAAAAATGGTTCTTCCTCCTCTGGCGGACGAGGAAGAAGTATTAAGAAAACATAAAAAATAAGAAATGTGTTTTTGATACCCGCCCCGACCAGCAAAGCCTCGGCTCCGCCTCGGCTTTGCAAAAGTCGGGCGGGCGACCGAATCCCATGCATCCGCTCAGCTGACCCGAGAGCAGCAACGGCGCTACGCTAGGTTACGCGCGTGCTGATGCAGGCCACCAAAGAAAAAGCATCCGAGCTAGCAGCCGACAACAAATTTTATTGATTAAGATTAATTATCAAACGTACTTTCGGCTGGGGATGAAGAAAAATAGTATACGACAGACGGCCAGAAATATTGGATGCCCTGGCCTTGGGTCGTAATATATCATTTTTCTTTTCCAGGTGAGCAGAAATACCGGCTAGAACCTACTCCATCACTGTTTTATCTTATTCATGCTGGCTCTGTCTTTGAGGTACCGTGTGATGCTGTAGCAGGGCGACCGACAGCAATAAGTCTCGTGCCTGAAAATTATCAACAATATTATGAGCACGCAAGGCATATTAAATCATGTGGCCTAGAATTTACGGTGTTCAGAGGAGGGCCTCTGGACCAAATTATGGGAGCTCATCTTGGTTTTTTATCACCTGCAGATATGTCTAGACTCAAGATGAACAAACGTATGAAAATTGAACATGTGAAAACTGAATATTGGAATTTAAAATCAAAAACTTCCGTCAAAAAATAACAAATCTTCGTTTTTTTACAGAAATAAATGCGTCGGGAGCTCAGGGAGCAAGTTCATCACTCGGAACAGCTCGACCAGAGGATCTTATTCATGTAGAAAAAGATCCCAAGGACGGCCCACATCATAAAACTGTCTATATAGGGTCCCAGAAAATTAAACTATGGCTAGATAATTCTGGAAGAAACGTTGTGAAAGCTTGGTATGAGCTGCACTGTAATATTCCCACACCTAATTATTTAAAAAAAAATGATTGTTTAATCAGCGTTATTATAAAAGATGGCCTAAAATTGGTGGCATATATATCTAAAGATAATGTACTTATAGGAGTCCGAGCACCGCAACAACCAGGTAAATGATTGTGTGATATGATTTTTGGTAGATGTAGAACCAAAAGTTTAGGATTTTTTTTTAGTTTGTTTATAAGGCTATTATAAATAATAATCTTCAGATTCATTCATTCACTTTATCCACGTTGAGAGGTCTGTGTAGGAACCCATGTCGGATTATGTAAACAAGATATGAACCTATGTGGAAAAACATATGAAAACCTATATAGGAACATTGATGGGAACCTACATGAGAACATTTTCAGATTGATTTTTACTTTTTTTTTAAACTTGTAAATGTTTTTTTTTCTTTTCCAGGTGAGCGGAAATACCAGCTAGAACCTACTCCATCACTGTTTTACCTTATTCATTCTGGCTATACCTTTAAGGTACAGTTTGATACTGTAACAGGGCGGGCGACAGCAATAAGCCTCGTACCTGAAAATTATCCACAATATTATGAGCACGCAAGGCATATTAAATCATGTGGCCTAGAATTTACCGTGTTCAGAGGAGGGCCTCAGGACCAAATTATGGGAGCTGAGCTCAACTTTTTGTCGCCAGCACAAATTTCTAGACTCAAGATGAACAAACGTGTGAAAACTGAACATGTGAAAACTGAATATTGGAATTGAAAATTAAAAATTTTCGTCATGTATATTCCTGAATAAATATACAAATGTTGAACTAAAAATTGTTCTTATAATGGTCTATTAGATTATTGAAAATCAAAAGTAAATTTTCACCGATGTGCTAAATTTTGCCGACCCACTCTTCCATATTTTTGTTAGAATACGATTGTGTATTAAGAATGTATTCATTCAATGCGTAGAGTGAAAAATAGTACAAGAGGAAGAATAAATATTTCTCTAGAGTTTGAGTGAAACTGAATAATTTTGAATAACAGGATTTAGAGCAAATAGTTAGGGACTGCTTAATAAGTACTTTACAATTCCAGGTTGGAGGGTGGAAACTTCACTTTTTGAATCACCTAGGGGATGGCTGTTATTAGATGAAAACAACTTTTCAGATTGAGACAAAAAAATTTACATTTTTAATAACAAATTGTTTGTAAACAACTTTTTTGCTATCGAAATTTTATATGAATGTTTCAAACGAGTTATTTAAACAAACACGCCAGTGTTGACTCAAAAAAAAATGATTTCGTACAAAAATCGTTTTGTTTTAGCATTGGAACAGTATTCAATAACGGAAAATTGTTATGAAATAAAACTATAAAATATTTTTAAGTTATCGATATTTTTAAAATGTATCAAAATCCACGTGTTATAGGGCCATACAAACAGCAAAGAATTTAACATAGGAATGAGAGGATGAGATCAAAATACCATATTTATGATGAATGTTATGTTCCTATGAAAAATTAAAATAATTTCTTATTTCAGAAAATTAATTTCAAGAGATTATTTAAAAAGATTTCAAAAGATTTCAGAAGATTTCAAAAATAGTCGAAGAAGAATCTGAAATATTTGAAGGCAGTTTTTTTAATTTAAAAAAATTTCAGGCAAAATTTGAATAATTTTCAAAGATAAGGAGGTTTAGAAGGTCAGACAAGTTTTGAAATAAAAATTTTCTAAATGTTCTTGTGAAAATTTTTGATGATTTTTTTTTATTTTGAGAAATAAACTAAAAGAGATAATTAAAAAACATTTTGAAATACATCAAACGATTTCCTAAAATTTCGAAAAAGAGTGTGGAAAATTTTAAGGCAAAATGTTTTAATTTGGTAAGATTATCAGGAAAAAAAATCCAGTAAATTAATTCAAGAAATATTTAGTAGAATTGAAGAGATTCAAAAAGAATGTAAAACTCTAAAAAAATTTTAGAAATGTAGATTTTTAAAGATTTGAAGAATAAACTTTAGAAACTTTGAAATAATTCAGAAATTTGTCGAGAGAATAAACAAATCTTCTTGAAATTCTAGGGAGAATTTTTTCTAGACATCTTTTAGGAAGACTGGAATTTCTCCTGATATTTTGTAAAATCCTATAAACTGAAAATAATGTCTTTAAAATCTTCTAGATTCATTTCAGACACATCTGAAATATTCAAAAATCTTTTCTCAATTTTCAGAAAAATCTTATATAAATAATATTTTCATGAATTTAAAAACAAACTAATAATACGTATTTTCTTGTTTTCAATTCTCAGAATTTAATTTCAACTCGAATTGAAGTTTTCAAAAACTTTTAACTAATAAATATTCATTTAAAATTTGTATGTTATATTATTTTCAATATTATTTATTTTTCTCATTTCATGCTCATAAAATTTTCGATAAATCACATGATTTTATTCCTAGGGCTTTTTTAAAATAATTATTTACATTCAAGTAATTTTTTTTTAATTCAAGGTACAAATTTCAGATGTATATGCATGGCTAACTTCTGGGTCGTTATATATATATATATATATATATATATATATATACCGTGTGTTTTTTTTAACTTGAGACTTTGAACTCAAAGTTCTTTACCCCACCCCACTAGGAGGCAGGGGGATGGGTTTTTTACGCAAAGCCAAAAATATGAATTTTGAACTAAAATGATGAATTTTCAACAAAAATTAGGAATCTTCAATCATGAAAATGTATGTTTAACAAACAAAAAATATAACTGCTTGTATATGGACCCAAAAAATATTTCAATTTGTAGTCAAAAACAGTTGAATTCCACCAGAAAAGACTAACTTTCAACCAAACATATGCATTTTGAACCAAAAACGATGCATTTTTAACCAAGAAGATTCATTTTTATTGCGTATTGCGCAAAAATTGTTATATTCAGGTTTTCGAGATCGCTGACATCAAATCCGATATCAGAATTTAAAAATCTACAATGGCGGATTCAAAATGCCGGATTCTGAATGTTCCCAACGAAAAATCATCAAATGTTAGGAACTCTGCAAAAATTGATATTTTTAGGTTTTCAAGGCCGCGAAATCTAAATCTGATATCAGAACTTTTCAAATTGAGAATGGCGAATCCAATATGGTGGAACACAAATCGGAACACAGAATAAATTTGGCTAGAAGATTGTTTTTGTAAAGTTGAATTAGTACCATATTAATAATAATAATAATAATAATAATAATAATAATAATAATAATAAAATATATATAATGAATATACCTGCATAATGAATATACCTGTAGGCGATACCAACTGCCGAGCGTGCAA
>CAKNYM010050859.1:1893-21612 GCA_932195095.1 Andricus curvator
CACACCCCAATTCAACCCCTAAGAATAGATAAAATCATAAAACATTACCTAACTTCCAGACCTAAAATAATAGGATCATTTGGTGGTAAAACGATGGCTAAAAGGTATCAACCCCATAATTCTTCCGTAAAACACCTCAATTCAACCCCCAAGAATTAAAAAAAACATTAAAAATGTCCTAACTTCCAGACCTAACATTTTACTATTGATAATAGGATCATTTGGTGCCAAAATTATGGCTAAAAGGCATCACCTCCATAATTCTTCCGTAAAACACGTCAATTCAATCCCCAAGAATTGAAAAAATCATACTAAAAATGTCCTAACTTCCAGACCTAATATTTCACTATTGATAATAGGATCATTTATTGCCAAAATAATGGCTAAAAGGTATCTGCCCCATAATTCTTCGGTAAAACATCTCAATTCAATCCCCCCCCCCCCTCCAATAATTGAAAAAAATTATAAAAAATGTCCTAACTTCCCGACATAATATTTTACTGTTGACAATAGGATCATTTGGTGCCAAAACGATGGCAAAAAAGTCTTAACCCCTTACGTCTTCCGGAACAGACCCCAATTCAGCCCTTAAAATAGAAGAAATCATAAAAATGCCCTGACATACACAACTAATATGTTATGGGCTTAAAATGGTTTTATTTGATGACCCCCTAGGATATTAAAAAACGAAAAAAAAATCTTAAAATGCCCTAACTCCGAGACCTAAAATTTAAATGCTCAAAATGTTCTTTTTTAGCAGATTGAAAATTATTTTTATATGTAAAGATCAACATTATTTTTTGCAAAATTTCTCATTAAAAGAGGAGACAATAATTCTTTGTTCGATTTGAAAGAATAAGCAATTATACTGAAACAAGTTCCCAACTTGTTCCCAAATCTTTTCCATCGGATAGAAAATTCTCGAGGGCTTTCAGGTATTGTGAAAATTAAAATGAATGATGATAATTTTAATTTTTTTATATCGTGGAATTGACTTATATATTCTTTTTTGCTGTGTAAATATAATTTTATTATTTAAATCTCGATATTTTCCATTAGTTATTTATTATTTGTTGACCCGCCTGTCTGCCCGTTCTTGCGTCACTTTTTCCCTGCATTTCTTATGCTGCGTTCCTTTTTTCCTCTTTTTTTGCATTCCTGCATTTCTTTTTCTACATTCATGCATTCTTTTTTTTTACTGCGTTCCTATTTCCCTTCATTCCTTTTTTCTTGCATTCCTGCGTTTGTTTTTCCTGCTTTCCTCCATTCCTTTTCCAGCGTTCCTTTTTTCTTGCATTTATTTTCCTGTATTCCTTTTTTCTTGCATTTCTTTTCCTGCATTCCTTTTTCCCAGTGTTCCCTTTTTTGCATTCCTGCGTTCCTTTTTTCTTGCATTCCTGCGTTCCTTTTCTCCTGTGTTTATTTTTGCTTGCATTCCGGCGTTTCTTTTCCTGGATTCCTTTTTTCATTCCTGCGT
Source organism: Andricus curvator (assembly GCA_932195095.1). Lineage (NCBI taxonomy): Eukaryota > Metazoa > Arthropoda > Insecta > Hymenoptera > Cynipidae > Andricus > Andricus curvator. The sequence goes on from CAKNYM010050859.1 coordinate 3,371, forward strand.
TCCTTTTTCAGCATTCCTGCGTACCTTTTTACGGTGTTCCTTTTTTCTTGAATTAAAAAATTAATGCGTTTCTTTGCCTACGTTCCTTTTTTCTTGCATTCCTGAGTTTCTTTTCCTGCACTCCTTTTTCTTGCATACTTTTTTTCCAGCGTTTCTTTTTTCCCGTGTTCCAGCATTAATGCGTTCCTTTTTTCTTGCATTCTGGCCTTTCTTTTCCTGCATTCCTTTTCTTTTTTTCTTATATTCCTGCGTTCCCTTTTCTTCCGTCCTCATCTTTTTCTTGCATTCCGGCGTTCCTTTTTTCTTACGTTCCTACGTTTCTTTTTCCTTACATTCCTGCGTTTCTTCTTCCAGCATTCCTGCGTACCTTTTTCCTGTGTTCCTTTGTTCTTGCATTCCTTTTTCCGCGTTCCTTTTTTTTTAATTTATGCGTTTCTTTTCCTGCATTCCTTTTTTCACATGTTCCTTTTGTTGCATTTCTGGGCTCATTTTTCCAGCATTCCTTTTTTCCCGTGTTTCTCTTTTCTTGCATTCCCGCGTCACTTTTTTCCTGCATTTCTTATCTTGCATTCCTACGTTACTTTTTTTCTATATTCCTCTTTTCGAACGCAGTAAAACAGGAATGCAGGAAAGGGAACTCAGGAATGTAGATAAAGAAGCACATGACTACATTATTATTATTATATAATAATTATATAATAATAATGTATTCATGTGCTTCTTTATCTACATTTCTGAGTTTCCTTTTCTGTATTCCTGTTGTACTGCGTTCCTATTTTCCTGGTGTTCCTTTTTTCGTGTGTTTCTTTTTTTTTCCGATTTCCATTTTTCCAGCATTCCTTTTCCCGCGTTCCTTTTCTCTTGCATTCATGCGTTTCCTTTTACTGCATTCCTTTTCTCCTGTCCTCATTTTTTTGTTACAATCCAGCGTTCCTTTTTTCTTACGTTCCTGCGTTCCTTTTTTCTTATATTCCTGCGTTTCTTTTTCCAGCATTCATGCGTACCTTTTTCCTGTGTTCCTTTTTTCTTGGATTCCCGCGTTCTTTTACCAGCATTCCTTTTCCTGCGTTCCTTTTTTCTTGCATTCATGCGTTTCCTTTTCTTGCATTCATGCGTTTCCTTTTCCTGCATTCCTTTTCTCCTGTCCTCATTTTTTATTGCATTCCGGCGTTCCTTTTTTCTTACATTCCTGCGTTCCTTTTTCCATCATTCCTGTGTACCTTTTTCCTGTGTTCCTTTTTTCTTGCATTCCTGCGTTCTTTTTCCAGCATTCCTTTTTTTTTATTCCTGTGTTTCTTTTCCTACATTCCTTTTTCATGTGTTTCTTTTTCCCGTGTTCCTTTTTATACTTGGATTTCTGCGATTTTTTTCCTGTATTAATCCTTTTTTTCTTGCTTTTCGGCGTTTCTTTTCCTGTATTACTCTATTCCTTTTTTTCATTCCTGCGTTCCTTTTTTCTCGCATTTCTGCGTCTTGTGTTCACTTTTACTTGCATTCCGGCGTTTCTTTCCATGTATTCCTTTTTTCTTACATTCCTGCGTACCTTTCTCCTGTGTTCCTTTTGTATTGCATTCATGCGTTCCTTTTTTAACACGTTCCTTTTCTCCTCTGTTCCTCTTTTCTTGCATTCCTGCATTCGGTTTTGCAACATTCTTTTTCCTCCATTCCTTTTTCCCCCATTCAATTTTTCTTGAAATCATGCCTCGAGAGTACTAACAGTTAAAAAGGACTAAGCCCCGAAATGTCCACATGGGTAATTTTTAAAAGCGAGTTTGATGAAAGAGCATGAAGAATTAAAAATTAATAAATTGCCTTGGAAATGGAATCGATTGACCTTAAGTCGCATGTTGGAGTTGCGTTAATTAAAGCGCCGGCACAGGTGTTACATATTACAATATGACGTTCCAGATAAACTGAGCCCACGATAATCTTCCTATCATAAAGTTATAAACTCGACGTCACGATCTTATCTTTCGCGATAAAAAGAAATTAGGTCTCGTAACTAAAAAAATCGAAACGAAAGTTGATACCATTAACAAACTCACGAGAGCCAGAAATATTAGCAATACATTTTCACAACCCAGATAAAAATTTGCAAATTTTCTATCAGAAAAGTTGGAAAATGAATCGTTATTTTCTATAATTTCCGTGAATGTTAATAATTTTGCAAAGTACGTTTGCGATATGATACGTAATGGAAATGAATTTTGCGAATGGAGAGAACCATAAATATTAAATATATATTGCGACTGCAGAGCAATAAATCGATGACATTTGTGGACTGCAGTGATTTTGCCAAATGTTGGAATCAGAGAGACGAAGGAAAATGTTATCACAATGAATGGAGTAGTAACTACGAAGAGGATCGATTACCCAGTTCTCTTTCTTTTTGGATTTTTCTACTTCTGACCTAGAAACTTGCTTGCAAGACTCTCCTCTCTAACAATTAAGTTCCACTTGTCCCAATTTTTGCTCTGCTAACTAAACACTCGTTTTGAAATTACGTGACTGTCACCTCTGGTGTTAAAATTAATGCCCCGTCATTTCGGATATTTTTTATTTTTTCAGGTCCAGAAAAAAATGTGCTAAATAAATAATTTACTATAGGATGAAATAAAAACTTGCGGAAACTAGACTTCAGATCGGATCTAAATATGAACTTCCGAGAAGATTGGATCTTAAATTAATTACTCTGTCCCATGAAAAAATTTATAAAGTTGTAATAAAATTCTTGTTATTTAGGAACGAGATGAGCCTTTAAACTGGCTTTTAACGAGGCTCTAATTAAGGAAGATTTTCTTAAACAAGTACGATTCTCGTATCCCTCTAGGCTTTAAGTATCCTATTCGAATCATCTGTTTGTAAATGCAGATTAAACATGTTTTGTATCAGAGCACCTATATACAACTTTTATAAGGTGATAGCCGGTTGATCCACCTTTACAGGATTTGCTTAATACTATTTGAAGTCTGAAGTCTTATTTTCAAGTCGAGTGTAAAGAGAAAACTCCTATTTTCTAATTTATAAATATCATGAGATTATATTTCGTTTAATAAATTAGCAATCTTGCAAAATATTAAATTCAAATTATTATAAAGTTTTAATATCAGGCCTCGGACTCATCTGAGAAATTCAAAACAGTGTCCCATAAAATCGCGTGGAATTCTTTCAAATCTTGTAAAATTCCCTATAAGCATTGAAATCAGTTAAAATTCTTCAAGAACCCCTGTAATCGTTGAGATCCTATGAATTCCCGTAAAATCCCACAAAATCAGATAAAACTTTGAAATCTTTGAAATCAACTGAAATCTATAAAAAAAACCTTGAATTCTGTTGAAATCCTCTAAAATCCTTGGAAAACTCCCAAATTTTTAAAATAATTTTATGGAATCTTTTAATTTATTTTAAAATCCCGCGAATCCCTCAAATATTATAAAATTCCTGGAAAACTTTCAAATCTTACGAAATCACTTGAAATTTCTTTAAAATTTTTTAATATCTTAAAATTTTCTATAATCCTAAGAAATTCTTTGAAATCTCATTAAATTCCTCCGAATCTTTTAAAATACACTATATTCTTCGAAATACTGTGAAATTTTTAAGTCGATAAGATCTTATAAAATCCCTTAGAACATCTTGAAATCTTGAATATCTTTAAAAATATTACTTAAAAAATGTTTAAATCTTTGAAATCCTCTGGGCCACTATAAAATCCCATGAAATCCACAGAAAACTCTTGAAATCCCTTCCTACAAGTCAGTTATAATTTCAATTTGAAATCCCATAAAATAATCGTAGAATTTGTAATATCTCTTAAACTTTCTTCAAATATTTTGAAAACTTTGAAATCCTCTACAATAAGATGAAATTTCTTTAAAATTTCTTAAAATCCCTTGAAAAAATTTGAGACAATGATTTAAAAAAAAATGTTAAACATTCCAAAAGATTTTCAAAATTGTCGAAAAAAAATCTGGGAGTCTTTCAGGAATTTTTTCAAAGTTATAGCAGAAATTCGAATCATTTTAAAATATATTTAGAAGTTTCTAAAAAATTTCAAAAATAATTTAAAATTTGAAAAGATTTCAAAACACTGAAAATAAAATGTAGATTTTTGAAGATTTCGAAATACAATTTTGAAGTTTTTTTTAAAGATTTTGATAAGTATCAAGATAATCCAAAAATTTTCTTAAGATTCCTGGGAATATTAACAGTGATTCTGTATCTTGACAAATTAATTTAAAGAGAATATTTAACAAGATTTTAAAACATTGCAAAAGATTTCCAAAGTTTTTAAAAGGAACAAAAATAATTTTTTATTTAAAATGATTTCAGCAAATTAAAAAAAAAATAGATTTTTTAAGATTTGAAACAAAAAAAACTTAGAAGCTTTTTAAGAATTACAAAAAATTTCAATAGAATACAGAAAACTTCTTGAGATTTGTGGAAAAACTTTATATAATTTTTTATTTTACAAAATTTATTTTAATACCATATTTAAAAAGATTTTGAAAAATTCCAAAAGACTTCCGAAATTGTCAAAAAAGAATCTGGAAGATTTTCAGAATTTTTTTTTAATTTTGCAGTATTTTTTCAAAGTTTTAGGAAAAATTTCGGATTACAATTTTGAAGTTTTTTAAAGATTTTGAAAAGTTTCAAGATAATATCAAAATTTGCTTAAGATTCCTGGGAATATTTTTAAAAATTAATTTCAAGAGAACATGTAAAAAAAATTTTAACATTACAAAATATTAAAAAAATTATCAAAAACGAATCCGGAAGATTTCAAGACTTTTTTTAGGAATAATTCGAGTCATTTTAAGAGATATTAAAGAATTTTCAAAGTTTTGCAGAGATTAAAAATATCTGAAAATTTTGAAAAATTTATAAACTATTGTTAAATTTTTTCCAAGCTTCAAGAAGTCCCAAATATCTTTCAAACTCAAATTTTTCCTAAAATTTGGTAAAATCCTGTAAAATAAAAAAATTCTTAGAAATTTTCTAGACACTATTTCGACGTATCTGAAATGTTCAAAAACCTTTTTAAATTTTTTAGAGAAACCTAAAAATTATATTTATATAACTTTAAAGCAAATAAAGAAACTTAAAAAAAAATACCTAGACATTTTTATTTTTCATTAAAAATTATTTTTCCCTTCGAATTATAATTTGCCTGAAATTGTCTTTCTTTCTTGAATGAAAAATCTTTTTTGTTTGAAAATTCAATAATTTTGTTTAAAATACATCTTTTTGGATTGAAAATTCATTTCATTTGGTAGAAATTCCATCTATTTTTTATTAAAATTGGAAATGTTTAATTTAAAATTAAAATAATTTTTGGCTAAGGATTCAACTATTTTGTTGAAAATTTGCCTTTTTGGATGAATTAAAAATAAAAATATTTTTTAGTTTAATTATCAAATATGATATTTTTGGCTGAGAATTCATCTTTTTACATTCTCATTCTAATGAGAAGGTATTGGTTTTATGTAAAATTTGACATAGTCGGTTTTCATCAAATCTCCACGTTTTGAGACCTCCTGAGTCAGAAAAAACGATTTTTACGAAGGTGTCTGTCTGTCTGTCTGTCTGTAGCCACGATAACTTTCGAAAAAATGATCAGATTTGATTGAGCTTTGGCACACTTTTTTATGGCCGAAAAATAGAGAACGAGTTCGTTAACCAGCTATTTTGGACGAAAATCCAAAAAGTGAGCACATTTTGAAAATTTTTGAGACCACTTTTTTTGAAGATTTGAAAATTCTATGTACGGTTATTAGTAGTACGCAAAATGACGAACAAAATATTCTTATGACTTTTTGTGATAAAAAAAAATTACTGGAGTTATAGCATTTTCAAAATTCCAAAAAACAAACGAAAATTAACATTTTAAGCCGAAAAACGCACGATATGAAAAAAAGTCAAGAGGAGAAAAACGTTGATTCCTGAACACCCTATAATATTTTCATAACAACTTTTTCAATTTTTTGAAAAATAAAAAATTCAAATTTTGATCGCACAAAAAATTAATGAAAAATCAAAAAAGCCATTTTGCTGTCAAACTATGCAAGATACCAGAAAAGATCATCTCACCAAAATTGTGCACCTAAAAAAGATCTACAAATTTCTTATCATTCACTTTTTGATATGACGCGTAGTTTTTGTTTTATTCGTAAAAAACAGCATTGAAAATAGAAAAATCAAATTTTCAGACGAATATTACCAGCTACGAAAAAATGACCGAAACAAAATTTGTTCATCCAAGGAAGAGGTACAAATTTATTGTGACTCATGTTTCGATAGGATGCATGGTTTTTGTTTTATTCGTGAAAATAACATTGACAGTAAAAAAAATCAAATTTTTGAAAAAACAATCAAGGTACGAAAACATATAAATGAACAAAAATTGTGCATTCAAAAAAGACTTACAAACCCGTAATCAATTTTTGTGGTAAGAATATATTCAAAATTAAAAAATTAACTTTTTTGATAAACGGCACAAGCTAAAATAAAATGTTAACTAATAAAATTTGTCGCCTGAATTATATCATTACTTTTCATTTAAAATCAAATACAAATTTAGTAATTTGTATATGAAGAACATATAACACGAAGCACAAAGTGCGCGCTCAGTGTATTTACCAAATCGCACGCCGTAAGTGCGCTCAAACTTTTTTGTTTCTATCATACGGTTCAAATGATTTTCAAATCAAATATCGAGCGCGAAGCGCGAGTGTCTGGATGAGAATGTGTTCCTTAAGGTCGATAGAACCTTGAGTAAATAAAGTTCCTTTTCAGTCTAAAATAAAAACAAATTTAACAATCACTTAATATGTAGAGGTTTTGATAATTTTATAATATTTGCAAACAAACTTTTTCTTTTCATCGAAGTCGAACACGAAGTTCAAAAATCTAGAGGAGCCGAGCGTAAAGCGCGATGTAAATACGCCCGAGCGCGTAGCGCGAGGTGAGTACATAATCGAGCGCGAAGCGCGAGATCCAACAGTCGCGCACCCTAGGCGCGCTCAAACTTGCGAGCGAAGCGAGCCGCGCGCAAAGCGCGCGATGAGAATGTGCCCGCGAAGCGGGCAGATTTTTTGTATGAAAATTCAACTATTAGGTTGAAGATTTATTTTTTTTTTTAATTTTTGATTTGACATATCTGAAATTTTTAAATATCTTCTTCAATTTTCTCAAGAATCTTAGGAAAATTATATTCATGTAACCATACAAATAAATAAACCTAAAAAATAAATAGTTATTTGAAATTTTTATTTTGTATTCAAAATTATTTTTCAACAAGTGTCAATAGTATGTCCTGAGTCCGAGGCCTGTTATCTTTGAAATTTTTAGTTTTTGAAATTCCTCATTTAACTCTGAAGTCAAACTTTTTTGTTTAAATGACATTATTTTGGGCAATTAAGCCTTCTGTGCTGAAATATCGGTTGCTGCATAGCGTAACAGTGAATTAATGTACTTAAATTTGGGTTACGACAGTTACGGTCACCACAAAATGGCAAAATGGAATAAATTTCAATTTAGTGCCAAATGAAGTGAACCACTTGCTCATAATTACTATAAATTGCACAGGTAACAAGAAAAAAAGTAAAATAAATATTTATCTTAAATTTTGATAATTTTATTAGGTCATTGAATTATCTTTTACTAACAAATTTCCAAGATATAGGTATTAACTTTAAAGTAAAATAACGCTAACAAATAAATTTGCCTCCTCGTAGAGGGAGGTTTTTCTCTAACAAAAGAAAAAAAATACTTTCAATATTTTACCGAAAATCTTATTTTCAGAAAATCAGAGAGCCCATCAAAACGTCAATCGATATGTTCATCGAAAGTTCGTCAACAGGACAATCCATGCGTCTCGAAGACGCGAACAATTTCATCGAATACTCTTATATTCCCAAATTAAAAAAATTCTCTTAAAAACAAAGTAAATAATTTTGTTAAGAAAATTAAAAACAATATTGATAGGTTATGGTAGGTCGTTGAAGGTTCTTCAATTGGACAATCGATGTGACTCAAAGACGCGAACAATTTATATCATAAACATCACTGTTGTATTCCAAATATTTAAAGAATTTTCCTCATATCAAGAAGATAAACATATTTAAAAAATCTTTAAAATCGATTTGCTAGATCATGAAATGTCATGGAAGGTACTTCAATAGGTCATTCGACGTGTCTCGAAGATGCGAACAAACATGTCAGCTACACTGTTAGAAAAATCTGTATTAAATTTAATACAGATGTATATGAAGTCATTTGCATACACGGGAGTTGAAATTTAATATACATTAAAATATGAATAGCTGTACACTTTATATTAAATTTAATATACATGTCGGTATAGCAGCGTGCTTGAAAACTCAAAGTGCATTTATTTCTTTAAATCTTATCAAATATTCGCAATTGAAGTAATAATCTAGAATTCGTCGATTGAATTGCTTTTTATGATTAAAGTGCAACGTACAAGTGGAACTCTTTCCAAACATTGCTCTGAATGGTAGAAATTTAATGTGAGTATAGTTGATTGTAGGTTAGGTCTGTCATTTCTTTACGTAATTGAACTTTTCGACTTAAAATCCAATTTTATTTTTGATTAATTGCAAGAAGGTATCATATTTTATTATTAAGAATCGAAAATTACTGTTAAACTTATTTTGATTTTGTGTAAAGTGGAATTATCTGAGCGATTATCATGATTGTATATGAAATTTAATAAAGACGTACCTAAATAGGGATTTCATATGCTTGAGATATTAATTTTAATATACATTGGTATTTTAAATTTAATACTATTTTTAACAGTGTATAGTAATGTAGTATTTCTAACATAAGACAAAGTTTTTCTCATATATCCAGAATTCACCTTTTTTTTTTGTAATTTCGTAAGACGGTATTGATGAGTCATAAAGGGTTCAGCAATAGGTCGATCCATGCATCTTGAAGACGCAAACAAATATATATAGTATTGTTGTACTTTAAATATCAAGAGAGCTTTTCTCATATACAGACAAAATAAACCATTTTTTTTAAACTTCATGAATCGGTACTGGTGTGTCATAAAAGCTTCAACAATAGGTCGATCGATGCGCCTCGAAGACGCGAACAAATACATTAGATATCGTACTACTGTATGTTGAAAACCAAAAAAGGTTTTCTCATATAAACCAGGTAAAATTTTTTGTTTGAAATCTCTAAACTAAAAAAAAACTACTTCTAAATGGCCGATCTAGCTCAAAAATCCTACCAGACCTGGATATCAGTCGGAGTTACAATTAGTAAAAATCTCATGATCATAGCTCTTTTACTTTTCGAGATATGGCGAACAGAAAAAAGTTACATACACACACATAAAGACATTTTTTGAAAATTGTATTTTCAAGCTTCTGAAGTCAAATTATATCAAAATATGTCAAGAAAGTAGATTTGCAAATTTAGGCCATTACAAACATCCATATGAGGAAGCAATATATTCAACTACGGAATTAATAACACAATATTGATTAATTTTGTACAAAAATAAATTCGCTGAGAGTTAAAAGGTTATTTATTCTTTAAAGCTCTGAATTCTAAAAGAATTAATAAAAGAAGAGTAAACTATTCCACTTCGGTTGAAAATATTAAATATTATAACACTCTTGGCTAATTTCCAAAATTCGGGAACCATGAAATAAATTAGAAAATGACTGTAATTGGAAATGACAAAGAGTGAAACGCAATGCGCAAAACTGTAAACTGAGGAATAAATCAAATGCAAGTCGGCAGGAAACAATAAGTTTCTCATGATGCTATATATCCTCGAGCTGCAGGCGTGTAAAATTATAGTATTTTTTTAAAACTGCTTTTTCAGATTGGTTTTCTATAAGATGGAAGAGAAGACATATTTTAATACAAGGATAAATTGCATCTTGAGATTTGCTTTTCAGTTTACAAGCGATGTATGCATACGTCCAGTGGATATTATGGATCGTCTCGATTCCTGCGTGACACACCTGGAATTTATTTCTCTTCCTTTGTGAACTTTTCTATAGCTTTTCTTTACTCTAAAAACTCTCTAAAACCTGAAGATATCCGAAAATTTTGATTTGAAAATGAGAGAAAAAATCAATTTTTGTAGATTTCAAATCATAGTTTTGATTTAATTTTCTGCTATTATATTTATTGCGTTTTATTGTATTGAAATTTAATAAAAATATTTTCCTTTGATATAAGAAGAGACCTCACAGCCCAAAATGCTATCAAACTAGGGGAAATATGGCGTTTATTCACGAAAATAGGGGAATAAATTTTAAATAAAATGAATTTCAGTACCATATTGAATTCAATATGAAATGCTTAAAGTTTCTAAGATTTCAAGTCGAAATATAATGCATTTTCAACAAAATAGTTGAATTTTCAACTAAAAAAGATTAATTGTCTACCAAAAGAGACAAATATTTTAGAAAGACAGTTTACTTTTGAACACGAAAAAATAAATTTTTAAAAAAAAGTTGATTTTCAACCAATAAAGATGAATTTTCAAGCAAATAAATGAATTTTCTACAAAAAAAAATTAATTTTGAACAGAACAGTTGCATTTACAATCAATTAGTTGAATTTCATTTTAACAATTAATATTTAACCAATTATTTAAATTTTCAACCTACAAAGACGAGTTTTTAACCAAACGGTCGAATTTTGCAAGCAAAAAAGATTAAACTTCAACCAAAAACAGTTGCTTTTTCAAACATATAGTTGAATTTGTTAAGCTACTAATGATGAATTTTGAACTAAATAGTGAATTTTCTGCCAAAATAGTTAAATTTTTAACCAAATAAATGCATTTTTAACTGAAAAGATGAATCTTCAAGAAGAATAGTCAAATTTTCAACAACAACAAAAAATAATTCTCTACACCCAGTAAAAAGATTCTTTGATTCAAAGAAAAACATTCATTGGCTCTCAGTCAAAGAAAAGTGTCTTCGATTTAAAGAAATTTCTTTGGTGCAATGAAATGTTTTTTGTTTCAACGAAATTTTTCCTTCATTTAAAATGATTTTCTTCATTCACAAGTTATTTTTTATTAAATGAAAAAAATTATGTTAAAGAAACGGTTTCTTGAAATCAAGACCAAGAAGTATTTCAGTTGAACTTTCAACACAAAGAAATGAATTTTCAACAAAAAAGTTCATTTTCTACCCAAATAGTGGAATTTTAAACCCAAAAAGGCGAATTTTCATCAAAACAGTTACATTTTCAACGAAAAAAGATGCCCTTTTAACAAAATAGTTGAAGTTTCAATACCAAAATAGTAGAATTTTTAACTAAAAGATATAAATTCTGAACCACAAATTTAAAAGTCGAATTTGCAACTGAGAAAAATGAACTTTTAACCAAAAATAGTGAGATTTTCTGATTGGGTTCTATTAATTCAGTTCGAATTTAAGCGAAAAATCAAGAAAAAGGAGAAAGATCCTGATGGAAACAATTTTCACAGGAAAGCACAACATTTATACAACTATAATTTTGTATTAAAACATGTACTTTTTTGTAATAAAGTGTACGAAATTTAACAAAAAAAAAAATACAATTGAATCCAAATAGCTAATTTTTTCTTGCAGAAAAATAGAAAAAATAAGAAAAAAGTATAAGTTTCTAAAATTCAAAAATTTATATAAATTTTTATTAATTTTTTTTTACTTTGTTGTAAAAATCTACAAGTTATATTAGAAAACTAGGGGCTATTCAAGTATTACATAAAAGCATTTGGGGTTTAAATTTTTCAATAAATTTGGGTGTTTGACGTCTTAAAAACACTTTTAATTTTAAGTAAATTATTTTAGAAAATTACAAATCTTTACAAAAAATACAAGATTTCACAAAAGTTTAAATATTGGAAAACTGTACTGAAAATTTTGTTGTAAATACTGGAAGGGTAGGGTCGAGTAGTACCGGACATTTAAGCTTTTTTGGTGATAATTTAGCTGATAGTGATCAAAATATTAATATAGAAGGTTATAGTTATAATGTCAGGGCTTCTAGCAACAATTTGCAATTAGATGTATAAGAAACAAAATTGCTGTAAAAGAAAAAAAGGCAATTGAAATGAGGCCTAAAATAGGTTAAGAAAAAATACTGTCGGGTAGCCCTGGACACCGAGATTTTCGTAATATTTGGCCATTTTATCGTACTTAATCAACGAAAAATGAATTAAGAACCCTTGAACAGAACACAAATACTCAACGAAAGTAAGAAAATCAGTACAGATTCATTTAGGTTATTAGTGTCTATTTATCATTTGACAATTTTTGACAGAAAACAAATTAAATCAAGCATGAAAAAATCTGTCCGAGGCTACCCGACTGTGACATTTTTCAGTAAAACTGATATAAATAAGAAAATACGAGAAATGATTAAACAAAAATTGCGGATCACATAGTTCAAAAGTGAATTTATCTATCCCAATAAAAAACAACCTAATATTTTTTTTAGTTATGCAAATATTTGATCATAAAGTTGGTTTATATTTCACAAAATGCACTTGTTTTCTAGAGACGAAATATTTAGACCGGATTATTTTTTAAGCTAATGAGAGATATGAGTCCATATTTTCAAAATTACACTTCAAGACAATTCTGAAAGATAAAAATGATGATTTATCTCCGAATATAGTACAATTTCTTGAAAGTCATGAGTGTCCGGGGCTACCCGACTCTCCCCTAAAAAAAAATTTGTTTTAGAAATGTACAACTCTGGTGGAAAATTTTCTACAAAAAAGTACCAAAAAGTAAAACCATTTTTACAGGAATCTACAAATAAATACAATAAATTACAACCAAAACTATAGGATACAACTTTTTTCTATTATTGGGACGAATTTTGTACTTTTTTTGTATTTTATTGTAGTTTTAATTTCCTACAAGAATTCATGAAAATGTACAACTACAAGGATTTACAGCTACAAGAATCTACAGGTATTTACCGTTTTTTTCATCCAAAAAGTTGTTCTTTTTCGACCTAGGATCATAAGTATTTAGACCATTCTGCAATGAGATAATTTGAAATTAAGATGTGTACATGATCGCTATTACAAAAAAAACTTATATGTTTAAGCTTTAAAGGAATCGTACAATATCAAAAGACAATAATGAAATATAAAAAAAAATTTTTTTAAACCTTACGTTTGAAGTTTTTTTTTCCAAATATATAGCAATCGATTGGACAATATATATGACATTTATAATTATGTCTTTGCAATGTTCTCAATATGTCATCCTAGGTCGAAAAAGAACAACTTTTTGACTGCAAAACCTGTACATTCCTGTAGATGTAAATCTTTGTTGTACTTTTTTGTAAATTCTGGTAGGAAATTAAAACTACAATAAAATACAACAAAATTCATCCCAATAATAGAAAAAAGTTGTACTTTTTTGTAATTTTGGTTGTAATTTATTGTATTTATTTGTAGATTCCTGTAAAACTGGTTTTAGTTTTTTTACTTTTTTGTACACATTTTTCCATCAGGGGACTGTGAAGTCTGCAAATATTTCGCTCCAAGGCATATATTAATAAAACTCTTCACAAATGTAAGAATGAAATTTGGATTGAAAATTTTATTATAGTACGAATTTAAACTAATGAACAAACTAAAATAGTAAATACATTGATAAGAGGTTGAAATTTGTAATCTTGAACACTAGATTATTCTATTTTTATAAGTGGATGTTATGCAATGAAAATAAATCTATGTATTCGCAGAATTGAGGAAAACATGTTATCTTTTTCTGAAGACTCTTTCCTTCTTATGTTTGAGTAATAATCTTTTGTGTACTTTTGTTTCAACACCTTTGTTATCTACATACTGCGAAACAACAATTACAAATCAAAACAATTGAAACTAAAAGAAAGAACTTAAAATTGAATCCAAATTAGAAAGAAAACTTCATTCATTATCGAATTTCTATTCTAGTAAATTATTGAAAGTTATTTTGATTAATTTAGTATTTTTTATTTAAACTTTGACAAATTTACGACTATTATGGATGTTCTAGGTGTACTGTCAAGTTCAAAATTACTTAATCTTTAACTTGATTTATGAAATACACAAAAATGGGCCCATTAATTATTGCATTAAATTTTAGAGGAGAAATTTAAGCGTAAATAATAATAATACAAAATTGAAGTCATAATTGTTTATTTAAATGTAGTTTTTAGTTGCATACTTGTGTTTTTTCTTCCCCTTTAGGGAAAAGTCGTAATGTTGATTAAATTTTAATTTACAAAAGCTCATTCTATTCCTTGAAAGATTCTTTACAATACTATTCGTCACGTTTTTATTAAATATTATTTAGCAAATGGTTCCATTCAAAAAATGACTAACTAAAAATAATTATACGTATTATTTCTAAATAATTTCCATTAAAAACGTGAAGGATAGAATTTTAAAGAATCTTTCAAAGAATAGAATCAGCTTTTGTAAATTCAAATTGAATGAACATTACGACTTTTGCCTAAAGCGGAAGATAAATAATTAATATGTAAATAACTACATTTGAATGAACAATTATGACGTCAACTATTTGTTTCATTATTTACGCTTGGGTTTCTCTTTTACAATGTATTACAAGAATCAATGGCAGATTAATTTTTAAACATTGAAATATTAAAGTTCCTTAACTTATAATGTTCCTGGGTGAAATTATTAAATTTTTAAGCGAAAAATTGTTTCAAGTTCATCGATGAAAACGACAAATAAGATGACAATTGAAAAAAGGAAGATGCTTCAAATTCGATAAAAAATTTGAAGGAAACGTCAAAAAATATGCTGTGTAATAAGTGATAACAGTACATAATTGCTGAAGTTTAAAAAAAAAATAAAAAACACAACTAGAATGACAATTAAAACAAAAAGAAAGAATATTGAAATTCGACCAAAATTTGAAGAAAAATACTTACAAGAATTTGAAATTTTTACAGTGATTGAATATACTATAAATACATTTTCTAAAACCAATAATATCCTGCCTTTAAATATTCATTTATTTAGAATACTCATTCATTTAGGCCTAACTAAATCAAAGAAAATAAATTTCTATTAAAACCCTACAAAAACAATACAAATAAATATTTTTTGATCTTGAAAATATTCTGAAACCTACTAAACCTTTCAAAATTTATAAAATACATCGAAATTTGCTGAAAGCTCATGAAATCCGATACATTTCTCTGAAGCCCCACAAAATCCTTTAAAATAATCTCAAATAACTTGTAAAACTTCAAAAAAATTTGAAGTCCGCAATAATCAATTGAAATTTTTTGAAAGCTCGTAAATTCCCAATAATTTTTATGAAATCCCTTGAAATTATTTGAAATGCCTCATAATTTGTTTTTAATCTGTTGAAATTACTTGAAATCCTTAGTCCGATTAAAATATTTTAAAATATTTTCTAATCCCTAGAAATCTTTTTCAATTTCTTTAAATGTTAAGAAATCATTTATAATTCCGCGTGTAAAATTTTTATAATAAAAGAACAAAAAAGCGAAGGACAGAAGTTCTAATCCAAACATTGTGAAACCCGTCGAAATCTTTAAAAATAACTTGTAATCTTGTGGAATCCCTTCAAATATTTTCAAACTCTTCGACAATAATTAAAATCTTTTAAAATAGTTTGGGGGTCTCCAGAAATTCCTCGAAATATTTTGAAATCATTTTAAACCTTCAGAAGTTTTGTAATATTCCGTGAAATATTTTGAAACCCATTGAAAACTTTTACAAAATCGTTCAAATCTCTCTCAGCCCCTTAAAGTCTTCTAAAATTAGTTAAAAGCTATAAAAATCCTGTGAAATCCCTTAAAATCCTTTCGTAAGCCATGAAATCTAAAAAGATTCTTGAAAATCCCTTGAATCACTTGAAATCCTTAGAAAATGTGTACAATCCCATGAAATGTTTTAAAGTTACTTGCAGTGCTTTTGGAATTGCTGTGAAATTTTGAAAATCCCTTGAATCTTTTCAAATACTTTGAAACTCGAAAATTAATATGAAAAAATGAAAGCCATTAAAAATACATTAAATCTTTTAAGATCTTAAAATCTCAACTGAAATCTTCTTAAATCTGTTAACATTCATAGATATTCTGTGAAATCGTTAAAAATCTTTAAGAACACTTTACAGTTTCTAGCAATTATTTGAATATACGTTTGAAATCTGTTGAAATCTTATAAAATCCGATAAAATTATTCATAATTTCTTAAATTGATCTAAAATCTCTTGAAATCTTCTTAAATCAGTTAACATTCACAGATATTCCAATCAAACATATAAATTTTGAACTAAAATGATCAATTTTCAACCAAAAAAGTGAAGTTTTAACACAGTAGTTTAACTATTCACCTGGTAGTTGAATTTTTAACCAAAAATGAATTCTGAACGAAAAATATAATAGTTGAATTGAACTAAAAAGGATTTTAATTTTAAATAAAAAAGAGTCGAATTCATCCAAAAAGACGAAGTTTTAAGAAAGTAGTTGAATTCTTACCAAAAAACATTTTAATTTTAAACCAAACAGTTGCAATTTTAAAATAAAAAATATAATTTGTACCAAAAGAGATGAATGTTCAAACCACAATGAAGAATTTTCAACCAAAACAGATTTTTCAATCATTTTTTGAGTTTCTTTGTTCTAAGGTTATATAATTATAATTTTCCTAGGTTTCTCAAAAAAATTGTAATTGAAATGAAAAAAAAATGGAATACTATAAAACTAATAAAAACGTTATTACAACCCAAAATTCAGATACGCCCACTCTTAAAAAATGTAAAAACTCTCGGAAAATCGTGACAACAACAAGAAATTGTGAAAGTCATCACTCAATGTTAGGCAATAAAACTAGATCAGAATCAAATTAAACATAATTAAAATTCGAAGACAAAGAAGAATCAAACAAAAAGACGAATTTTTCATCGAGAAAATTAATGCACTAATTAATGACTAATTTTCAACAAAGTACATAAATTTTCAAAGAACGAGTTAAATTTTCAACTAAAAAAGATAAATTTTTAATCAAAAATGGAAAAATTAAATTTTCAGTAAAAAAAATGTTAAACAAAATATATAAAAAATACGAATGTTCAATTAAGCTGAAATTTCCACCAAAAGAGATGAATTATTAAACCGAAAAGAAGAATTTTCAACCAAATAAAAATCCTACAAATTTTCTGAAATCTCTTAAAAATAATTTCAAATACTTTTGAAAACCTTCATAGTTTTTTAACTATTTTTTAATCTTATAATTTTTTAAACTATTTTTTTAACCTTATAATTTTTTAAACCTGTTGAAATTACTTGAAATCCTTGGACCCATTTGAGATATTTTAAAATAACTTGAAATCTTGTGAAATCCCTTCGAATATTTTTAAAATACTTTGACATTCCCTGACATCTTCTTAAATCAGATAAAATTCATAGATATTTTGTGAAAACCTTTGAAATATTTTGCAATTCTTTGCAGTATCTAGAAATTATTTGAAATCGCTTGAAATCTTCTTAAATCAGATAATATTCATAGATATTCTGTGAAAGGCTTTGAAATCTTTGAGGACTTTACAGTTTCTAGAAATTATTTGAAATCGCTTGAAATATTTTTAAATTCTTTGAAATCTTCTTGAAATATCTAAAATTCATAGATATTCTTTGAAAGTCTTTGAAATCTTTAACAATTATTTACAGTCTCTAGAAATTATTTTAAAACGCTTCAAATCTTTTTATCCCTTAAAATCCGATAAAATTCTTTGTAATCTCTTAAATTGTTTTAATATCACTTGAAACCTTCTTAAAACAGCTAAAATTCATAGATGTTTTGTGAAAGTCTCTGAAATCTTTTACAATTCTTTAAAGTCTCTAGAAATTATTTTAATATGCTTGAAATCTTTTTATCCCTGAAAATCCGATAAAATTCGTTGTAATCTCTTAAACTGGTTTAAAATTCCTTGTAATATTTTTCAATAAGTTAAAATTCATACATAAATAAATAAATTAAAAATCAAATAAATAAATGCATGGATTCTGTGAAAGTGTTTGAAGTCTTTTACAATTCTTTGCATTTTATAGAAATTATTTGAAATCCCATAAAATGGTTTGTAATCTCTTGAATTGATTTAAAATCCCTTGTCATCTTCTTAAATCAGTTAAAATTCATACATAAATAAATAAATTCACAGGCTGCGTGAAAGTCTTTGAAATTTTTT
>CAKNYM010050859.1:25164-58157 GCA_932195095.1 Andricus curvator
CAAGTTTCAACAGTTGAATTTTTTACTACTGAAAATTCAATCATCAAATAATTGTTGCAAATTAAAGAAAATTAAAAATTGAATTTAATAAATAAATATTTCAATCCATAAAAAAATGTAATTAAAAGTTGACTTTTTCGAAAAAGGGTCGCCATTAACAAATATTATTTGCAAATTAAGTCATCCAGTGGATTCGCAGTTTGGAATTTATAAGATTTAAACAAAAATTCCAACTCTGACCATCTCCTTGTTAGGTCGTTGGAAATCCATACACGGCGATATAAAAAAGCCTGACAAAAAATAAAAATTGTTAAATAAACAACTTTTATATGTTTAAAATCGTTCTCATAATCAAGAATATATATTTTTTTAATACCATCATTAGTAATTAAATCGTGATACTTTTTGGTCCGAATATATAATTATGTTTGAAATCGGTCAAGTAAAAATTCGTAACTTTTTTGTTGGTAAGATATAAAAATAAAATTTGAGGTGCAAGAGTCCCGGATTTGAAACGTAAAATTTTGATTTGCATTTCCTTGAAGTTTGTTAAATAGGCTAAGCTATAAATTACATATTTACGTTTGCCAAGTAAATATGTATTTAATAGCTAAGTCTCTTTAGTAAATTTCTAGCAAATGCAAGTTAAAATTTTACAATTCAAACTCGAAACTTCTTTACAGTCCGAAATTTTCCGCGAAATTCAAATATTGTATTCTCAAATGCATATTTAGAGAGAAAAAGGGAAATTTTTTCCCGTCTCTCCTACAAATTTTGAAAGCCTTCAAATTATCGTTAAATTCACCAATTCCTAAATAAAATGTGTATCTTCAAATAAATATGAAATTAAAATTCCAAATAATAATTAAACACAATCAAATCCTAGAAATCGCTTTTTTATTTTCCTCTCGTTTTTCTGTGAAACTTACACAAAATCGTTTTAGTAAGATCGAAATTTTTGATTAGACAGCGATCTAATTTCCAACATAATCCACGTTCGTCACACGAAATTCGCGAATGCTAAATAGAAAATAAGCTAGTACCGAAAACGTTAAACAAACAAAACTTGCTCTCCGATTCACTCATCGTTCGATCAGCGCCTCGTCGATCCTTTAAATCACTTTTTATAAAAGAACCAACTACATCTCGAAAAATATACGTAGCATAACCACATAACAAAGCGATTCGTCAGTTGCCTTTGTTAGAAGGTAGTACACTCGTAACCTTTACAATAATATTTATTAGAAAAATGCACAAGAGGTCGACCTCCTCATAAATACGCGCGTTCAGCTTCACCTTTCAGAGAATGCGTTTTCATTTTGAAAATAAAGAAAGATATATCACTGTGGATTAGATAAGATGGTACGAGAGCCACCACATCAAGAAGGGCTGAACACCAGCCAAACACAGAATGAAGTAGAGTCTCCTTTTATTGCCACTGGCTGTGTACGAAGTGTGTCCTTCCGGAATCACTCGTAGTTTCAAAGATCGCACTAGGAAAAAAGCTAAGGATATACCGAAGTACGTGAGGACGACGTAATATCCGAGGCTTCGAAACACCAATGACGCCGCGACGGCTGCGTTTATGCCCACGTATTTGTAGCCACAGTAAGCTAGCAAGTCCATTGTCCTCAGACTCGTGTCCAGATTCATTACGTAGAGGGTTATCGTGTGAATTAATAACTCTATCACACCCCAAGCCAAGGCCGTGCTCGATAATATGCCCAACTGTTCAGGTGTGAATTTTTCCTGGGTTCCCAAAGCAAGTCCGGCTACGACGACGTAGGTCAGGAACGCCATGGTCGGAATGTACAAGTCTGGCGCGTTTCTTTCGTATCGTGGTTGAAGTGGACCATCTTGTTCGTATTTTACAGACCAGTCCTGAAAAAATCATTTTAATTACCTTCGTGGCATCATTTCAGGGTGTCTAGTCAAATGCTGGAATTTTTTTTTCACAAACAAAAAAAAAGAATTTTCAACAAAATAGTTAAATTTTCTACCAAAGAAATAAGGTAAGCTCAATTAAAACAGATTAGTAAAAAACAAAACAGTTGAATTTTCAACCAAAAAATGAAATTTCAGAGAGAAAATTTCAGAAACAAAATTTTTACCGAAAGAGATAAATTTTCAATTAAAATAATGAATCTTCAACTGGAATAGTTCAATTTTCAATTTAAAAAATATATTTTTTTACATAAAAAGAGAATTTTTAACAAAATAGTTATATTTTCAACCGAAAAGGTGATTTTTCAATTAAAAAATATAAATTTTAAACCAAGTAGTTGTATTTTCAACTAAAAAAGATAAATTTTCAAATAAAAATGGAAGAGTTTATGAATTTGACCAAAAAAAAGAAGAATTTTCAAACAAATAGTTAAATTTTTAACCAAAGAAATGAATTTTCAGCTACAATGATGAAGCTTCAACAAAAAAATAATAATTTCTTAACAAAGAAGTAAAATTTCCACCAATTAATTTAATTTTCAGCCAATAAAGATGAGTGTTCAAAGAAAAATATATAGTTAACATTTCAACCAAAAACGATTTTAATTTTAAATAAAAAACCGTTCATATTCAACCAAAAAAAGACGAATTTTAAACAAAATAGCTAAATGCTCAGTCAAATAGATTAATAATCTACAAAACAAAGCAGTTAAATTTTCAACCAAATAGAACTACTTTTAACAAAAAACGAAATTTCAAAATGATTACCGAAAGAGATACATTTTCAATTAAAATAATGAATCTTCAGCTGAAATAGTTCAATTTTCAATTTAAAAAAATTAATTTTTGACCAAAAAAGAGAAGAATTTTCAACAAAATAGTTATACCTTCAACCGAAGAAATGAATTTTCAACTACAATGATGAAGCTTCAACCAAAACATAATAATTTCTTAACAAAGAAGTTAAAATTTCCACCAATTAATTTAATTTTCAACCACTAAAGATGAATGTTCAACGAAAAGTATAAAGTGAACATTTCAACCAAAAAAGATTTTAATTTTAAATAAAAACCTGTTCAAATTCAACAAAAAAATACGAATTTTAAACAAAATAGCTAAATGCTCAATCAAAACAGATTAATAATCAACAAAACAAAACAGTTAAATTTTCAACCAAAAAGAATGACTTTTAAGAAAAAACAAAATTTCAAAATGTTTACCGAAAGAGATAAATGTTCAATTAAAATAATGAATCTTCAACTGGAATAGTTCAATTTTCAATTTTAAAAAATTAACTTTTTACCAAAAAAGAGAATTCTTAACAAAATAGTTATATTTTCAACCGAAGAGGTGATTTTTCAATTTGAAAAATATAAATTTTTACGAATTTTCAACAAAGCAGTATTTTCAACCAGGTAGTTGAATTTTCAACTAAAAAAGATAAATTTTCAAATAAAAATGGAAGAGTTGATGAATTTGACAAAAAAAAAAAGAAGAATTTTCAACAGAATAGTTAAATTTTTAACCAAAGAAATGAATTTTCAACGACAATGATGAAGCTTCAACTAAAACATAATAATTTCTTATTCAACGAAAAATATATAGTTAACATTTCAACCAAAAATGACTTTAATTTAAAATAAAAACCCGTTCAAATTCAACAAAAAAAATTGGAATTTTAAACAAAATAGCTAAATGTTCAATCAAAACAGATTAATAATCTACAAAACAAAGCAGTTAAATTTTCAACCAAAAAGAATGACTTTTAAGAAAAAACGAAATTTCAAAATTTTTACCGAAAGAGATAAATTTTCAATTAAAATAATGAACCTTCAACTGGAATAGTTCAATTTTCAACTTTAAAAAATTAATTTTTTACCAAAAAAGAGAATTCTTAACAAAATAGTTATATTTTCAACCGAAGAGGTGATTTTTCAATTAAAAAAATATACATTTTAATGAATTTTTAACAAAACAGTATTTTCAACAAAGCAGTTGAATTTTCAACTAAAAAAGATAAATTTTCAAACAAAAATGGAAGAGTTGATGGATTTGACAAAAAAAGAAGAATTTTCAACAGAATAGTTAAATTTTTAACCAAAGAAATTAATTTTCAACGACAATGATGAAGCTTCAACTAAAACATAATAATTTCTTAACAAAGAAGTTAAAATTTCCACCAATTAATTTAATTTTCAACCAATAAAGATGAACGTTCAACGAAAAATATATAGTTAACATTTCAACCAAAAATGATTTTAATTTTAAATAAAAACCCGTTCAAATTCAACAACAAAAATTGGAATTTAAAACAAAATAGCTAAATGTTCAATCAAAACAGATTAATAATAAAAAATACTTGAATGTTTATTTTTTGAACCAAAAAGTATGACTTTTAAGAAAAAACGAAATTTTTACCAAAAGAGATAAATTTTCAATTAGAATAATGAATCTTCAACTGGAATAGTTCAATTTTCAATTTAAAAATATTAATTTTTTACCAAAAAAAGAGAATTCTTAACAAAACAGTTATATTTTTAACCGAAGAGGTGATTTTTCAATTTAAAAAATATAAATTTTAATGAATTTTTAACAAAGCAGTATTTTCAACCAAGTAGATAAATTTTCAACTAAAAAAGATAAATTTTCAAACAAAAATGGAAGAGTTGATGAATTTGACAAAAAAAAAGAATGTTCAACAAAATAGTTAAATTTTTAACCAAAGAAATAAATTTTCAACTACAATGATGAAGCTTCAACCAAAAAATAATAATTTCTTAACAAAGAAGTTAAAATTTTCACCAATTAATTTAATTTTCAACCAATAAAGATGAATGTTCAACGAAAAATATATAGTTAATATTTCAAGCAAAAAAGATTTTAATTTTAAATAAAAAACCGTTCAAATTCAACCAAAAAAATACGAATTTTAAACAAAATAGCTAAATGCTCAATCAGAACAGATTAATAATCTACAAAACAAAGCAGTTAAATTTTCAACCAAAAAGAATGACTTTTAAGAAAAAACGAAATTTCAAAATGTTTACCGAAAGAGATAAATTTTCAATTAAAATAATGAATCTTCAGCTGAAATAGTTCAATTTTCAATTTAAAAAAATTAATTTTTGACCAAAAAAGAGAGTTTTTAAGAAAATAGTTATATTTTCAACCGAAGAGGTGATTTTTCAATTTAAAAAATATAAATTTTAAGGAATTTTTAACAAAGCAGTATTTTCAACTAGGTAGTTGAATTTTCAACTAAAAAAGATAAATTTTCAAATAAAAATGGAAGAGTTGATGAATTTGACAAAAAAAAGAAGAATTTTCAACAAAATAGTAAAACTTTTAACCAAAGAAATGAATTTTCAACTAAAATAATGAAGCTTCAAACAAAAAATAATAATTTCTTAACAAAGAAGTTAATATTTCCACCAATTAATTTAATTTTCAACCAATAAGATGAATGTTCAACGAAAAATATATAGTTATATCAACCAACAAAGCTTTTAATTTTAAATAAAAAATCGTTCAAATTCAACCAAAAAAAAAGACGAATTTTAAACAAAATAGCTAAATGCTCAATCAAAACAGATTAATAATCAACAAAACAAAGCAGTTCAATTTTCAACCAAAAAGAATGACTTTTAACAAAAAACGAAATTTCAGAAAGAAAATTTGTACCGAAAGAGATGAATTTTCAACTGAAAAATGATGGATCTTCAACTAGAATAGTTAAGTTTTCAATTATGTAAAAGAAAATTAATTTTTCACCAAAAAAGAGAATTTTTCACAAAATAGTTAGATTTTCAACCAAATAGGTGAATTTTCAATTAAAATTATGAATCTTTAACCAAAAAATAATAATAATTTCTTAACAAAGGAGTTCAAATTTCGACCAATTAGTTGAATTTTCAACTAATAAAGATGAGTGTTTAATGAAAAATATATAGTTGATACATGAAACAAAAAAGATTTCAATTTGAAATAAAAAACCGTTCAAATTCAGAGAGAAAATTTCAGAAATAAAATTCTTACCGAAAGAGATAAATTTTCAATTAAAATAATGAATCTTCAACTGGAATAGTTCAATTTTCAATTTAAAAAAAAAATATTTTTTTTTTTTTACAAAAAAAGAGAATTTTTAACAAAATAGTTATATTTTCTACCGCAGAGGTGATTTTTCAATTAAAAAAATATAAATTTTAATTAATTTTTAACAAAGCAGTATTTTCAACCAAGTAGTTGAATTTTCAACTAAAAAAGATAAATTTTCAAATAAAAATGGAAGAGTTGATGAATTTGACAAAAAAAGAAGAATTTTCAACAAAATAGTTAAGTTTGTAACCAAAGAAATGAATTTTCAATTACAATGATGAAGCTTCAACGAAAACATAATAATTTCTTAACCCTTATTAACCCCAAAGAAGTTAAAATTTTCACTAATCAATTTAATTTTCAACCAATAAAGATGAATGTTCAACAAAAAATATATAGTTAACATTTCAACCAAAAAATATTTTAATTTTAAATAAAAAACCGTTCAAATTCAACCAAAGAAGACGATTTTTAAACAAAATAGCTAAATGCTCAATCAGAACAGATTAATAATCAACAAAACAAAGCAGTTAAATTTTCAACAAAAAAGAATGACTTTTAACAAAAAACGAAATTTCAGAAAGAAAATTTATATTTATTTGTATTGAATTTTCAATCAAATAGTTGAATTTTCAATTAAAAACAAAAAATTCACAAAAAATGAAGGAGTTTAATTGTCAGTTAAAACATTAATTTTCCACAATAAAAAACGATTTTTCAACAAAATAGTTTTTTTTTCAACTATAGAAAGTTAAATTTACAAATAGAAATGGAATAGTTAATGAATTTTAAAACTAAAAAGACGAATTTTCAACAAAAGAGTGGAATTTTTAACCATGAAAAATTTTTCAGTCAAAACAGAATAAAAAAGTCTACCAAATTATATAATTTTGAAGCCTAAAAGGCACATTTTCTGCAAAACAGTTGAATTTTCAAATAGAAACGATAAACTTTCAAATAATGATGGAAGATTTGATGAATTTTACACACAAAAAAAAAGAATTTCCAACAATAAAGTTCAAATTTCAACCAAGTGGTGGAATATTCAATCAAATAGTTGAATTTGAATTAAAAAATATAATTTTTTCGCAAAAAATGAAAAAGTTTAATTGTCAGATTCAACAAATTAATTTTTAACCAAAAAGAAACAAAATATTTTTCAAAGAAATAGTTAAATTTTCAACTAAAGAAATTAATTTTTAACAAAGTAGTATTTTCAACCAAAAAGTGGAATTTTCAACTGAAAAATATCAATTTTCAACCAAATAGTTGAAGACTCAACTAAAAAAATTAATTTAGAACCAAAGAGGGAATAGTTCAATTTTCAATTAAAAAATTAATGTGTAACCAAAATAAAAGCATTTTTAGCAAAATAGTTCAATTTTATACTCAAAAAATGAATTTTTAATTTTTATAATTCGCCTATTTGGCTTAAAAATTCAACAATTTGGTAAAAAATTCGACTTCTTTGTGGAAAATTTATGTAATTTGTTGAGAATTCATCTTTTTGTTAGAAAATTCTGTTTTGTTAAAAGCTGATCTTTTTGGCTTGAAAATTCAACATTTTGGACGGCCCTTAATCAGCCTTTGAGACTAATTTTAGCCAATTAGCAGACAATTGTGAGAAAAGTATTTAGATATACGCCGCACAGTGGGCTGAATCGGGAATTTACTATTCAAAATCACCTACAGCCTACAATTCTTAACCGATTTTCAATTTTGGTCATTTTACTTTTTTCTTATATAAATAAACAAAGAGAGAAAATGAGAAATTTTTTAATTATTATGTTTTATCTTCAAATCAATAACTTAACTAATCCCATTCTCGACGAAAATGAATGTTGAAGTATCCAAAGAATATAAATAATTTACAGGATATCGAATCTTATTGTTATAAACAAATTATATTAACAAAATGTCAACATATTGGAAATTTTGCTTGCAAAATACATTTGTAAGTTGAAATTGCTTGATTTTATCAACAGGATCATGTTTGATCATGAAACTTTGTTTGTATTGTATCATTTGTTCATTTTATAAAAAAATTATGCAAACAAATGCATAGTTTAGGCGTTTATTGGCAGAAAATAATCGTTTTTCTTTCTTAGTACCTTTAAATTATATGAGCGGTAATATTTAGTGATTAAGATGGGTCATTCGATATTACTTGTTTATTTTATAAACAAATTGTATGAACAAATGCATAGTTTGGTCATTTATAGACAGAAAGTAATAGTTTTTTTTTCAATCGTCTTCAAATTACATAAGTGGTGATGTTTAGTGACGAAGAATTGTCAATCAATATTATTTGTTTATGTTATAAACTAGTTTTATAAACAAATGCATAGTTTGACCATTTATAGATAGAAAGTGATCGTTTTTCTTTCTAATCGTCTTCAAATTACATAAGTGGTGATATTTAGTGACGAACAAGTGTCAATCGATATTATTTGTCTATATCATAAACAAATGTAATAAACAAATGCATAGTTTGAACATTTATAGATAGAAAGTGATCGTTTTTCTTTCTAATCTCCTTCAAAGTGACTTCAAAGTGGAGCAAGATTGAATTTGAAATGGATCCTGAAATTATTGAAATGATTGACAAGTACAACTTGGAAGATAATTCTTCTAGAACATCACAAAACATTTCCAGTGATATAATTTGAAGGAAATAATAAATAACGATCACTTTCTATCTATAAATGGTCAAACTATGCATTTTTTAATTAAATTTGTTTATGATATAACAAAATAATATCGATTGACAATTCTTCGTCACTAAATATCACCACTTACGTAATTTTATGACGATTAGAAAGAAAAACGATCACTTTCTATCTATAAATGGTCAAACTATGCATTTGTATATAAAATTTGATATAACAAAAACAAATACTATCGATTGACAATTCTTCGTCACTAAATATCACCACTTATGTCATTTGAAGACGATTAGAAAGAAAAATGATCACTTTCTATCTATAAATGGTCAAACTATGCATTTGTTTGTAAAATTTGTTTATAACATAAAAAAATAATATCGATTGACAATTCTTCGTCACTAAACATCACCACTTATGTAATTTGAAGACGATTAGAAAAAAAACTATTACTTTCTGCCTATAAATTACCAAACTATGCATTTATTTATAAAATAAACAAATAATATCGAATGACGAATCTTAACCACTACATATTACCACTCATATAATTTAAAGGTACCAAGGGAAAAAAACGATTACTTTCTGCCAATGAACGCCTAAACTATGAATTTCTTTACATAATTTGTTTATAAAATGAACAAATTATACAATACAACAAATTTTCATGATCAAACATGATCCTGTTGATAAAATCAAGCAATTTTCAACTTACAAACATACTTTGCAAGCTAAATTTCCAATATGTTGACATTTTGTTAATATAATTTGTTTATAACAATTAAATTCGATATCCTGTAAATTATTTATATTCTTTGGATACTTCGACATTCATTTTCGTCGAGAATGGGATTAATTAAGTCATTGATTTGAAGATAAAAAATAATAATTAAAAAATGTCTCATTTTCGCTCTTTGTTTATTTATATAAAAAATAGAAAATGAAAAAAATTAAAAAATCTAATCCATAGACGCTCTTGTGCAACTATCGCTGATCACTTCTTTAAAAAAATATAAATTCGGTTAAGAATTGTAGGCTGTAGGTGATTTTGAATAGTAAATTCCCGATTCAGCCCACTGTGCGCCGCTTAGCCCAAGTTTACGGTACCTATTATACTTACTTTATGAGTAAATGGAAAAAAGAGAAGCATCAACTTCATGAGAACGTAATCCGTGTCAACTGCGAAATAATACTTCAAAGCACTGACAGGGACGTATTTTTCCAACTGCTGTTTTCCTGAGCCGACCAACGCGTTTCCGTAATGCGCTGCCATGTTCGCCACCATTGGTTCTGCAAGAAGTTGGGTGGCAAATTGTGGAGTGGAAAATCCTTCTGTGCGTGGTTCATGTTGAGAATAAGGCTGCATAGGTGACGAAATTGGAGGTTGCATCGATGAGTGCATCGAGGGTTGCATGGAAGGTTGCATAGGAGGAGGTGTTGTGAATCCATACGAGGGTGAAACTTGCTCTGGGATGTTGAATCCAAACTCCGATGGCATTCCATTGTTTGGAGGCAACTGAAAAGAATTACATTTAGGAATCATTAGTTATTTCTTTTGCAGAACGGCCACCTCAGACTTCACAGCCCAAAATGCTCTCAAACCAGGGAAAATAGGGCAGGCCTCACAGTCCCTATGGGATAAAATATAGGGATCAAAGGGTACTTTTTGTCACGCTTGTAGGGTACTTTTTTCACGCTCAAAGGGTTCCAAAT
Organism: Andricus curvator; assembly: GCA_932195095.1. Taxonomy (NCBI): domain Eukaryota; kingdom Metazoa; phylum Arthropoda; class Insecta; order Hymenoptera; family Cynipidae; genus Andricus; species Andricus curvator. Next base: position 35,580 of record CAKNYM010050859.1, read on the forward strand.
TCAGGATAAATTCGTAAGATTTCAAAACAATTCAAGTTAAATTCAAAAGAATCCAAATTAATTGAAACAATTTTAAAAATTCCATTGTCTTCCGTGAAATTGGAATGAATTTAGGGAAATTTAAGGTAAATAAGAAGAATTCGATGAAATTCATAAAAATTCAAGATGTATACCATTAAGCCATGAATTTGAAAAAAAATCAAATGAATTGAAACCAATTTAAACATACGAAAAAACTTTACTGAATTCAGTAACTTTGAATTAAGATAAGAAAAATTCAAGGGAATTCCAAAGAATATGATGAAATGGCTAAAAATTCTAGGTGAGGTTAAAATACTTCAGGATCAATTAAATAAAAACTTTTAAAAATTAAAAAAAAAAAATCCATTGAATTAAGTTGAGTTGAGTTAATTTAGTAGAATTCAAGTGAACTAAAAAATTTCAAGAAAATTCCAAAGAACTTAAAAGAATTCAGGGTGAATTCCAAAAAATAATTTCAAATGTCATCAAATCTTGAAAACCCTACCAATTTATAAACAAAAAAAGTGACTAATGACTGCGAACCAATTTAAAAGAATTCAAATGAATTGGAAATAATTTTAAAAATCGAAAAAATTCCATTAATTTAAGTAAAACTTGAGCGAATTTAGTGGAATTTAAGGGAAATGAGAAGAATTCTATGAAATTCACAAAAAATCATGCTGAATTTCGAAAGCAATCAAGTGAACTCAAAACAGTTGACAAATATGAAAAAATGCATTGGATTGAGTAAGTTTGAAATCAGTTTAGAAAAAATTAAAGAGGATTTAAAAGAATTTGATGAAATGCTTAAGAATTTAAGGTGAGTTTTAGAGACTTCAGGATGAATGAAACAAAAACTTTTTAAGAATTCACTGAATTGAGTGAAATTGACTGAATTTAGAAGAATTCAAAAGAATTCAGGATTGATTATTAAGAATTCAGGGCGAATTCCAAATGAATTGAAAAAAATATTTGAAAACCTCTTCAAATCTTTGAAATATTACGAAATTCCTCCCTTCGTGTAAATAAATTCTTTGAAATCCATTAAAATATTAAAATCCCTTAAAATCTCTCCCTTGAAATTATTTAAGTCTCTTGAAAATGCCTTGGAATCATAAAATACCCTAAAATATTTCAGAAACTTTGAAATCCCTTCAAACTATTGAAATAAATAGAAGATTTCTTAGAATTACGAGTTTTCAGCAAAATAAGTGAATTTTTAACTGACAAGGATAAATTTTATAGCAAAAATAAAATAGCTAAATTATTAATAAAAAATTCATTGTCAACAAAAAAAAAGAATTTTCAACCAAATTTGTTAAATTTTTAACCAAAGAAATGAACTTTTAACTAAAATGATGCAGTTTCAATCATAAAAATAAATTTCTAAACAAATAGTTCAATTTTCAACCAAAAAGGTTATATTGCTACCAAAAAAAGACAAAATTTCAACAAAATAAACGAATTTTCAACTACTAAAGTTAAATTTTCAACAAAAAATAGAAGAGTTTAATTTTAAGTTAGAGAAATAAGTTTTTAACCAAATAAAATAAATTTCCAACGAAATAGACCAATTTTCAACCAAACAGATGAATTTTAAACTAAAAAGATTAAATGTCCATAAAAAAAATTTCAACGAAAAATTGAATAGTTAAAAAAATTAATTTTCAATAAAAAACTAATTTTCAACCAAAGAAATGAAATTTCAACCAAAAAATTAGTTTTCGACCAAAAAAGAATAATTTGTAACAAAATACTTGAATGTTAAACAAAATATTTTAATTTTTAATGGAGATTTCAACCTAATAATTAAATTTTCAACCAAAAAGGTTATATTGCTACAGAAAAAAGACAATTTTTCTACAAAATAGATGAATTTTCAACAAAAAATATTAAATGTCTATAAAAAAAATGTCGACGAAAAATGGAATAGTTAAATTTTTAGTTAAAAAAATTAATTTTCAATAAAAAAACTAATTTTCTACCAAAAATGAATAATTTTTAACAAAATACATGGATTTTCAACCAAATATTTTAATTTTTAATGAAATTTTCAAATAAAAAACATCATTTTTCAACAAAAAATAGAATAATTTAATTTTCAGTTAGAGAAATAAGTTTTTAAGCAAATAAAATAACTTTTCGACGAAATAGTTACATTTTCAACCAAACAAATGAATTTTCTATCAAAAAGATTAAATTGCTAACAACAACAAAAATTCGACAAAAAAAATTAGTTTAATTTTTAGTTAAAAAAATTAATTTTCAAGAAAAATACTAATTTTCAATAAAAGAAAAATTAATTATCAATAAAAAACTAATTTCCTACCAAAAAAAGAATAATTTTTAACAAAATACATGAACTTTCAACCAAATATTTTAATTGTTATTGGAATTTTTAACCTAAAGTTGAATTTTCAACCAAAAAGGTGAATGAGTCAGCAAAAAGATTAATATTTTACCACAAAAGACAAAGCTTCAACAAAATATAGAAGTTTTCAAACAAATAGTTGAATTTTCAACTGAAGAAGATTAATGTTCAAGCAAACATGATATAGTTAAATTTTCAGTTAAAAATTTATGTTTAAATAAAAAAAAAACTAATTAAACCAAAATTGAACCAAAAAGATTAATTTTCTACCAAGAAAAGATTAATTTTTAATAAAATACATGGATTTTCAAACAAATATTTTAATTTTTAATGAAATTTTCAAATAAAAAAGATAATTTTTCAACAAAAAATAGCATAATTTAATTTCCGGTTAGAGAAATAACTTTTTAAGCAAATCAAATAAATTTTCAACCAAACAAATAAATTTTCTATCAAAAAGATTAAATGTCTATAAAAAAAATTTAGTTATATTTTTAGTTAAAAAATTAATTTTCAATAAAAACACTAATTTTCAATAAAAAACTAATTTCCTACCAAAAAAATAATAATTTTTAACAAAATACATGAATTTTCAACCAAATATTTTAATTTTTAATGGAATTTTTAAGCTAATAGTTGAATTTTCAACCAAAAAGGTGAATTAGTCACCAAGGAGATTAATATTCTATCTTAAAAGACAGAGCTTCAACAAAATACAGAAGTTTTCAAACAAATATTTGAATTTTCAACTGATGAAGACTTATGTTCAAACAAACATTTAAATTAAAAAAAAAACAACTAATTAAACCAAAATTGAACCAAAAAGATTAATTTTCTGCCAAAAGAGATTAATTTTTAAAAAAAACATGAATTTTCAACCAAATAGTTGAATTTGAGTGAATTTAGATGAATTCAAAAGAATTCAGGATACATTAATACGAATTCAGGGCGAATTCTAAATGAATTGCACAAAATATTTGAAAATCTCTTCAAATCTCTGAAACCCTACTAATTTCTAACCAAAAAAGTGATTAATGACTACAAATCAATTCAAAAGAATTGGAAATAATTTTTAAAAACCCTTAAAATTATTAAACCCATTTGAAAATCCCTTAAAATTGATTAAATCTCTTGAAAATGCCTTGGAATCTTTTAAATTACTCTAAAATATTTCAAAGACTTTGAAATCCCTTCAATCTACTGAAATAAATAAAAAATTTCTGGGAATCTTTTAAAATGTCCTAAAATATTTCAAATCCTTTAAAATCTTTTGAAATTCCTTGAAATTGTTTACACGCTCTAGAAAATGTCAAAGAATTAAAAAAAATACCTTAAAATATTTCAAATCCTTTGATAATTTTATCAATTGAATTAAAAAAATTCAATTGAATTCCAAATAATTTAAAAGAATTCAGGATAAATTAATAAGAATTCAGGGTGAATTCCAAAAACTAATTTCAAATCTCTTCAAATCTTTGAAGCCTTTAAAATCCATTAAAATATTATTAAATCCCGTGAAAGTCTATGAGATCTGGCGATATTTGCTGAAATCCTGAAAAATTTATTAAAATATACTGAGAGCATTAAAAAACCCCTGACAATAATTGAAATACTCGCAAACCTTATAAAATCCCGTGAAATCTTTTAAAATATCATAAAACCTTATAGGTCCTGTAAAATCATTCCATATCTTCAAATTATTGAAATCAATTAACAAATTTCTTGGAATCTTTTAATATTTCCTAAAATATTTCAAGTCCTTTGAAATCCTACGAAATACCTCACTTCTTGTGAATAAATTCTATGAAAGTCACTAAAATATTATAAAATCCCGTGAAATTCTAAGATGATATTTCTTGGAAAATGTATTAAAATAGATTGAGAGCTTTAAAATCCCTTAAAATCATTAAAACCCTCGGTAAATCTTATAAGATCCTGTGAAATCTTTTAAAATATCATAAAACCTTATAGGACCTATAAAATCGTTCCATAGCTTCCGAAATTCTAGAAAATTCTTTATCCTAAAATATTTCAAACGCTTTGTAATCCCTTCAAATGAAATTAATTAATAATTCCTTGGAATCTTTAAAAATACCCTAAAATCTTAAAAATCTCTTCAAATTATTGAAATCTATTAAAAATGTATGGGAATCTTTAAAAATACCCTGATATATTTCAACAGAATTCAAGACACTTCAGAAATAGGTATAGACCAGTATATAGTTGTTACAATTTTAATAATCAACGCGTTTCGAATTGATTTTCAATTCCTTTTCATTAAAATTTTAACAACCATATACTGGTAAAGGCCTCTAAAATTTTTATATTTACAAAACAGTTGAATTTTGGACCAAAAAAGATGACCTTTTAACAAAATAATTAAAATTTTAACTAAATAGCTGATTTTTCAACATAAAAAGATGAACTTTCAACCAAGAACTTTTCTACCAAAAAATATGTATTCTCAATCCAAAAGGACGATTTTTTTAAAAGACAGTTGAATTATCAATCTGAAAAGTTTAATTTTCAAAGAAAAGATCATTTTCAACCAAAAAATTGAATAAAAAAAAAATAATTTTCAACCAAAACAGCTGCATTTTCAACCAAACAGTGGAACTTTCAAGCAGAAGAGACGAATTTTCAACAAAATATTTCAATTTTTCACCAAATAATTGCATTTACAACCAAACAATTAAAATTTCAACCAAGAAAGATGAACTTTCAAGCATCAGAGATGAATTGTTAACCAAAAGGTAAAAGTTCAACCAAATGATCGAATTTTAAAACAAAAAAAATTAAACTTTAACAAAAAACAGTTACATTTTTAACCAAATACTTGAATTTTCAAGCCGAAAAGACGAATTTTTTAGAAGACAGTTGAATTTTCAACCAAGAAAAATGAAATTTCAACCAAGAACTTTTCTAAGAAAAAAAAAGGATTAATTTTCAATCCAAAAGGACGAGCTTTTTTAGAAGATGGTTGAATCATCATCTGAAAAGTTGAATTTTCAACAAAAAATTTAGTTTCCAACGAAATAGTTGAATTTTCAACAAAAAATTAATTTTCAACCAAACAGTTGCATTTACAACCAAATAGTTGAACTTTAAATAAAAAGAGACACATTTTTAACAAAGCAGTTGAATTTTCAAGCCAAAGAAAAATTTCTCTGAAGGTAGTTGAATTTTCAACAAATAAGTTCATTTTCAACCAAGAAAGACAAATTTTCAACCAAAAAAGATGACTTTTCTATCATCAGAGATGAATTTTTAATCTGAAAGAACAAATTTTATATAAAAAAAGACGAATGTTCAACAAAGTTGAATTTTCGACCAAAAAAGATGACTTTTCCATCATGAAAGATTAAGTTTTCAATAAAATATATAATTTTCAACGAAATAGTTGAATTTCCAACACCAAAATTAATTTTCGACGAAACAGTTACATTTACAATAAAATAATTGAACTTTCAATCAAAAGAGACGAAATTCAACAAAATAGTTGAATTTTTAACCAAATAGTTGAATTTTTTAGGAGAAAGTTGAATTTTCAACAAAAAAGTTAATTTTTAACCAAGAAAGATGAATTTTCAACCAAAAAAGATAACTTTTCGACAAAATAGCTGAATTTTCCAGAAAATAATTAAATTTTCAACTGAATAGTAGAAGTGCCGGATGGCAGTAAAACTTAATTTTCAAAATTCTCTGACTTTTCCCTGACCAATTTTTCCTTTTTTTCTAACCATATTTAAAGACCAGAATCTTGTAACATTTTTAATATTGTATCTTTTATAAATGAAATAAAACAATTTTAAATTACAATTATTTAATTCATTAATCTTGACAGTTACTTAAAGTGCTTCTTACAGAAATTTTCTGACTTTTGCAATTTTTTTCAAAATCCGTGACTTTCCCTGACTAACAAAATTCTCTGATTTCGAGGTTTTCCCGGAACTTTGGCCACCCTGAATTTTTACCCAAAAAAGAATTTATTTTCAACCAAAATAGTTGTATTTTTTTATTGGGTTCTATTAATTTAGTTCGCATTTAAGAGAAAAAAAACACGAGAAAAACAGAAATTTTCTTTAAAACAGGGGAAAAAAGAGAAATTATTTTTAAAAGGGGGTGAAAAGGGGACCAGTAGATTTAGTACCTGTTGATTATACATGTAGGGGTTTTGTGGCACAGAAGATGGTGGTGGCGCAAAACCGGTGGAAGGATCTAAAACCCTTTTCGGTTTGCCTGAAAAAGAAAAAGCATGTTTTTAAAATAAATCTGAAGCATTTAATTTTCTTTTAGTTCTAAAGTACATATATTATTAGTTTTTAATTAGAGTAAATATTTGAAAGAAAAAAGATAATTATTGCCAATTAGTAACAAAGACGATTAAGCAACCAAAATGTTGAAGACCAAAAATTCAGAATTGAAGAATTCTTCAAATTCGTCAAATCGTTAAAATTGAAGAATTTTCAATTGTAAATCTTCAAAATTGAACTATTTCAAAAAACGTTCAAAATTACATAACTTTAAAATATAAATCTTGAAAATTGAATAATTTGCAATTCTATATTTTCGAAATTCAAGAATTTGAAATTTTAACTTTTCAATATTTGTAGAACTTTAAATGGCAAATATTAAAAAATGAAGAGTTTTTAATTTGGATCTCCAAAATTCAAGAGTTTTCAATTATACCTCTTGAAGATTGTAGTACTTTTAATTCTAAATACTTCAAATTGAAGAGTTTTTAATGTTGACAATTTACAATTGAAAATTCTGCAATTTTGATGATTTACATGCGAACTTTCTTCAATTTAAAAGATTTAGAATTGAAAACTTAACTTTTTATTTCCAAAATCATCAAAATTAGAAAATTTTAATTTAAAAATCTTTAAAATGAAACAGTTCTCAAATGTAAATATTCTAAATTGACTTTTTACAATTGAAAATTCTGTAATTTTTATGCTTTATATTCAAAATTTCTTAAATTTGGACGATTTTGAATTGATAAATTGACTTCTGATTTCCAAAATTATCCAAATTAGAGTTTTTTTATTTATACATCTTTAAAATTAAGGCGTTTTAAATTGTAAATCATTGAAATTGAAGAGTTTAATTTTGATAATTTACCATTATAAATTATGCACGTTTAAGTTTAAGAATTGAAGATTCTGTGATATCGATGATTTACGTTTGAACCTTTCTTCAATTTGCAAGATTTAGAATTGAAAACTTGACTTTTCATTTCCAAAATCATCAAAATTTAAGAATTTTTATATAATACGTCTTTAATATTCAAGAGTTTTCAATTGTAATTCTATAAACTTGTACAATTTTTTTAGTGTAAATCGTTAAAATTGAAGATTTTTTAATTTTGACAATTTACAATTGAAAAAATTATGCAAGTTTTAAGTTTTCCACTTAAAAATTCTGTAATTTTGATGATTTACATTAAAAATGTCTTCAATTTGCAAGATTCAGAATTGAAAACTTGATTTTTTATTTCCAAAATCATCCAAATTTAAAAATTTTTATTTATAAACCTTTAAAATTGAACAGTTTTCAATTATAACTTTCAAAAATGGTTGAAATTTAAATTCTAAATCGTTCAAATTGAAGAGTTTTTAATTTTGACAATTTACAATTGAAAAACTTGACTTGACTTTTTATTTCCAAAATTATCAAAATTTAAGAATTTGTATTTAGACGTCTCTAAAATTCAAGACTTTTCAATTATAACTCCTCAGAATTGTAGTACTTTTAATTTTAAATCGTTCAAATTGAAGAGTTTTTAATTTTGACAATTTACAATTGAAAATTATGCATGTTTTAAGTTTTACACTTGAAATTCTGTAATTTTGATGATTTACATGCGAACTTTCTTCAGTTTGCAAGATTCAGAATTGAAGATTTGACTTTTCATTTCCAAAATCATCAAAATTTAAGAATTTTTATTTAGACGTCTCTAAAATTTAAGCATTTCAACTATAACTCCTCAGGATTGTAGTACTTTTAATTTTAAACCGTTCAAATTGAAGAGTTTTTAATTTTGACAATTTACAATTGAAACTTATGCATGTTTTAAGTTTTACACTTAAAAATTCTGTAATTTTGATGATTTACATGCGAGCTTTCTTCAATTTACAAGATTTATAATTGAAAACTTGACTTTTATTTCCAAAACCATCAAAATTAGAACATTTTTATTTATAAGTCTTTGAAATTAAACAAATTTCAAACATAAATATTCTAAATTGCTAATTAGGAAAATTGAACAGCCTTCAATTTGTACAATAATTTACAATAAAAAGTTATGAAAGTTTTAAGTTTTAAAATTGAAAATTCTGTGGTTTTGATGCTTTACATGCGAAATTTCTTCAATTTAGAAGATTTAGAATTGAAAACTTGACTTTTGAATTCCAAGATCATCAAAATTAAAGAATTTTGTTTTTGTAAATTTTTTTAATTAAACAGTTTTTAAATTTAAATATTATAAATTGAAGAATTTTAAATTGCCAATGGTGAAAATTTAAAAAAATGATGAGCCTTTAATTTATGGAATTTAAAATTGAAAATTATGCAAGTTTTAAGTTTTACAATTGAAAATTCTGTAATTTTGATGCTTTACATTCAAAATTTCTTAAATTTGGACGATTCATAATTGATAAATTGACTTTTGATTTCCAAAATTATCCAAATGAAAGACTTTTTATTTATACATCTTTAGAATTAAGGCATTTTGAATTGTAAATCGTTAAAATTAAAAAGTTTTTAATTTTTATAATTTACAATTGAAAAATATGCAAGTTTTAAGTTTTAAAAATGAAAATTCTGTGATTTTCATGCCTTACATGCGAAATTTCTTCAATTTAGAAGATTTAGATTTGAAAACTTGACTTTTGAATTCCAAAATCATCAAAATTAAAGAATTTGTATTAAAATTTTTTTAAATTAAACAGTTTTCAAATTTAAATATTCTAAATTGAAGAATTTTAAATTGCCAATGGTGAAAATTTGAAAAAAATGAAGAGCCTTTAATTTTTACAATTTAAAATTAAAGAATATGCAAGTTTTGAGTTTTAGAATTGAAAACTCTGTAATTTTTACGCTTTACATTCAAAATTTCTTAAGTTTGGGCGATTTAGAATTGATAAATTGACTTTTGATATCAAAATCATCCAAATTAAAGATTTTTTATTTATACATTTTTAAACTAAGGAGTTTTAAATTGCAAATCTTTAAAATTAAAGAATTTTAAATTGATAATCGTGAAAATTGAAGAATTCCTAATTTTGAAAATGTACACGTACGTCAATATTCTCTACGAAATTGACAATTAAACTATAAAAAAAACATTTAGAGCTACATTATTTTAAACTACATACACACATTAAGAATTGAAGGATTTTTAATTGCAAATCTTCGAGATATATAAACTTATTTAAAAAAGATGTTCAAAATTTTATGATTTTAAACTATAAACATTAAAAACTAAATAAGTTGGCGAATTTTCAATTGTACACATCTTTAAAATGGTCAAATGGATCAGTGTTGAAAATAGAAGACATAAAAAAAACTTCTACCATATTTTAATTTATTAAATATTATTACAATAATTTATTAACAAAAATGGAAAAGTTAAATTTTCAAATTTTCAATAAAAAAATTTTCTACTAAAAAAAAAATTTCTACTAATTTTTACAATAAATTCTAGAATGTCTTTTAATAAATCTTATTACGATATAAAATCCCATATTAATGTATTAGTTTTTTCTTTGCTTCCAATTCCAGCTGGGACCAAATATTATATTGAAATAAAAGTTATAAATTACGGAAAACCGATTAAAATTAAACTTAAATTAAAATTGTACAAAAGTTGATGTAGGTTTTTAAATATTTATTTTAATTTATGATTATTAATTATATTTTAAGTACTTTAAATGTCCATTTTAATTGGATAATTAGGCAATCAAAATAAGATACGTGTAATGAGCGCGCGTAGCGCGCTATTTTTACTAGTACCTAATAATTGTACTAAAATAAATATTGAAACCAAAGGAATATTATCAAAAAACTCTAAAATAGAAATTTTTCACGGATCAATCAAAAAAGCAATCAAAAAAACTTCAAAAGATGAATCACTTCCTTGTTTGGAGTGGAGACAAAACCTCAGCTTAATTTTAGTAAAAATTACTATTAAACGTATTATAAAACATTAAAATAAAATACTGAACTAAAATTTCCAGTTAAAATGCCAAACCGAATTCGCAAAATTCGATAAAATGGACTATTATGAAACATTCACATTTCGTTGGTTGGAACAAACATAACCTATAAATTCAATATTTTCATTCTCTTTTCTTCCATATAGTTTTAAATCGACTAAAGTGACACTAGGAGAAGATGACGAGAAATAATACAGAATAAGGGAAATTGAATAGAATAGAAAGCTAAGAGAGATGATTAAGGAATTATTGTCCAGCTGTATACAATTCGAAACACGTCACGTACCTCTTCGTGCTCCCGATTGATTGTAATTCATTTTGCTGTAATTATAACTTTTCCTGGCACAATTTTTCCGATTATGACGCACACACAAGAGTATTTACAAAGTTTACAAACATACGACTTATTTTTTTCATTAGAAAATATTAAAAACAGTTTGGATTACACGTCGCCATGTCTCGGCACATCCCGTCAATCCCAGCAGACATTGCGAACTGAAAGGATACCCGCGAAAATTTCCAAAAGGTTTTAAATATTTTCAGAGAAAATCATAATTAAAATTTTGATAATTTGAGGTTTAACTTTTTGTCGATTTTCTTTTGTTTGACAATTTCTTGATATAGGAAATTAGTACGAGAATAATAAATCAATAATAAGTTATTCTGATTTTAACAGTTCCTACATAGTTATATTATAATAAATATTTATGTTTATTTAAAAACAAATATTTAAGACTTTTTTTGTAAGTAGATTTTTCTATGTAGATTTATTTATGAGAAAAAAAAATATAAAAAAAGGAGAGAGGGGGCACCCGGGTTTGAACCGGGGACCTCTCGATCTGCAGTCGAATGCTCTACCACTGAGCTATACCCCCAGTTGTTACACATACTTTTTAATACCCTTCTAGAGGTGACCTTAATTAAAATGTCATTATTAGAAGAATTTCTTGTATGTATCAGCTTAAAAAAATTATATGTAAAATTGATTTTAAGACGCGCTTTCAAGATTTTTCAACTAACATTTTCTTTTTTAATTTTGTAATATATGAATTAATATTTCCAAAGTACTATACTCTGTTCCCCGAGAGAAGGACCTGAAGAACGACCAATTTTGGTTTTCTTCGCGCAGCCTATTGTTCAATTTTTTCAAGAAGGTGGGATTTCATGACATGTTTCAGCCAATCCGAAGTGAAGTCCTTCAACTTGATGAAAAACCCTTTTCTTGATTGATTTACGACACTGGTCGACAGTCTGTTTTTTCAGTGATAACTGTTTCGGCGATCTTCCCGCAGCAGGGGTCTTCTGCCCAGAGACAGGTCAAAGGAAGGAAATTTGAAAACTGTCAATTTTGAAATTAGCGATTTGAAAATAATATAATCAGCATCTACGAATTATTCCGATTCCAATGATATATTACTTGATTCGAAAAGGTGAAGATTTGAAGAAGTTTGATTGAAGAAACTTAAGCTCAATATGCAATTTAATATTGATTAGTTTTCCAATTTTCAACCTTTCTGGACAAATCACATGTCGTTGGAATCGGAATAATGTGCACATTCCGAATATATTACTGTCAAACCAGTGATTGCAGAATTATTAATTTTTAACTTTTCAATTTTTGTCCCTTTTCCAATAAAGGGACCCTTCGTAAATAGCGTGACGGCCGCTGATTTCGAACATCGTCATAAATATACCAAGGGACCAATGAGAAGAGAATTGAAGAAACTACGTGTAAAAAAAAAGGGTTAGAACACTCCTCCATCGAGAAACCACAACCCCCATGCGCGTCTTCAGGTCCTTCTCTCGGGGAACAGAGTATACTTACGATCCCTACTTTGAAAGTAGGGGTCGTGCATAAATTACGTAGTTTTTTTCTGAAATTTTGAATCCCCCTTTGATAGGTTTCATAGGCTTTGACCCCCCTTCCCCCTATCTTACGTAATTTTTAATAACTAAGTTTTTTCGTGAATTTAGTCATTAGGGGAAACCTCTCTACAGTGGATAATGCAAGCTACAGTGGATAATCATTAATTTAGAACAAAAATAAAATGAAAATAAGTATTTTTAAATTAAGATTGAAAAGAATTTCATTTTACTACGAATAATTTTTGCAAAATAAGCAGGAAAAATTCATAATTAAAAAATAAAATTCCAAAAAAACCTCACTTTTCGGCTCATTAGAGACAAGAATAAAATTAATGGAAAAAAGAGGGAGAAAAAGGGAAAAAGTCAACCAAAAATCAACCTCTCACTTTTTCCTTTCTCCGTCCTTTTTATACTACAGGGGGACCAACATGTTTCGAGGTCAATTAAAACCTCCTTATCAGGGATTATTTATAGGGAATAACTAAAGGTATGAGTCTGTAAAGAAAATATTAAATAAAAATTAATTCAGTTTAATATAATCAAAATTATTTTTTGAGAAACTGATTGTTAAATAGAAAAGAAATTTTTCTATTATCTAGTCAAAGAAATTTACTTTTCTCTCTAAATATGAATTAGTGAAAATGTCACTAGTTGAATTAGTAAATGTATGGTTCACTAACCGAATAGTAATATTTTGATGTTTTACTTTTAAAATAGTAAATATTTAACTACTAAATTAGTAAAAGTTTTACTAATCTCAATTAGTAAACATGGTTCACTATTATTTAGTAGCTTCGCTTTACTAATTCATTAGTAACCTAGCGCGATCACTAACGAATTAGTGAACTGCAACGATTTCGACCAATCAGAAGTCATTTCCTCATATGACATTCCGCGCCACTTGATGCCACGCTATTTGAGGTTCGCATTGTGTTATCGCGAAGTCACAAAAAGTGTTAAATTGTATAGTTCATAATTTTGTTAATGAAACGATTTATATTGCTGGTATTGTGTAAGTAGAATGATCAAACATATATTAATGTAATGATTAAATTGTATGATATTATAATATCACATTATAATTATTAAAATAATTTTAATTTATAATTTAACTTTGAGGTTGGGTTTATCAAAACAAAACTTTTAATTCCAATGATTCCAATGAAACAAGAAAACATTAGGAAAACACAGGATGTGTTATATTAACAATGTTTTTTATTTTAGTTATTATCAGGTGGATCATTGTCGTTTTCCAGCGAAATGTCCAAATGCTTTGATGAGGCTGAAAAGCTCACCGCACAAGAGTTGGCGAATGATTTGTGTCAAGACACAGATGCCTTCCCTGCTTAAAATGTCGGGTAGGACGCGGTTAGAAACCGGTTAGAGGTGGGTTGTAAACGGCCCAAACCGCGCCGTAACCGATTTTTGTCTCCGGGTTATAACCGACACCTAACCAGGCTCTATCTGGCATTATACAATATTCGTATCCGGTTTCTAGCTGGTTTGTAACTTGATCCACAAAATACTTCCACCCGGTTCTTATCCGGCCCTAACCGGCTTGTACCTGATTTTTATCTCCAGTTTATATCCGACACCTAACCGGGCTCTATCCGGCAACATGTAATGTTCGTAACCGACTCCTATACGGTTTTTAAGTAAGTCCACAAAATACTTCTATCCGCTTCTTATCCGGTCCAAACCGCGCCGAAACCGGTTTTTGTCTCCGGGTTATAACCGACACCTAACCGGACTCTATCTGGCATCATGTAATATTCGTATCCGGTTTCTACCGGGTTTGTGACTCGATCCACAAAATACTTCTAACCGGTTCTTATCCGGTCTTAACTGGCCCGTACCCGATTTTAGCCTCCGATTTATACACGAAAAAAAATTGTACTTAAGGAATTATAGATTTAGTTACGATGTGGCGGATATGAGCAAAAATCCGTGATAATTACAGACCTATGTTTTTGTGAATTCTACAGAACTTCTTCTATGAGAATTAAATATAATTCAAGAAGAATTCTTAGACGAGACACAAAACCCCTCTCAAATCAAAAACACGGCAGAATTCTGTAATTTCTACATCACCGCGCCGTCGTTTCCAACAAGAAAAAAAATTCCGATTTATAGAGGGGCTTCTATATTTAGCTTACTTATTTGTATATCAGAAAGACGGAAGGACGAACGGAGGACACACGAGCGACACATTCTTAACTTATTGTAACGGACCCAAACATAATTATATAGCCTAACCTAAAATTTATATAATGCACGCAACGCACTTCCCTAACGCAGAATATCGCACGCTGAGGGTATCGGTCGAAATGGTCCTTATATGCTAATCAAGAAAATTCTTACAGCTTGTGAGAAACGACCAGTGCCGGGCTGGATATTTAATTTAAGGTTCCAAATTTCCGGATAGAAACCGGTTATAACCAGTTAGAAAGCTTCCAGTGTCGAGTGCTGTGTAGGAATCTGTTAGGAACCAGTTATAAATGAATTTCGGTCTTTGCCAAAATTTCATTTCAGGTTCCAATTTTTGGATAGAAACCGGTTAGGACAGGTTAGAATGATTCCTGTGTTAAGTGCCGTGTAGAAAACGGTTAAAAAACGGTTAGAAACCAATTTCGGTGTTTACCAATATGTAATATCAGGTTCTAATTTGCCGGATAGAAACCGTTTAGGACCGGTGAGAACGTTTCCTGTGCAGTTTTCCCAATTCGGCTCCCCAACCGCCCTGCGCATGCGTCGCATCAGCAGAGTCATTGGATGTTGATCGCGCGCTTATTTGAAATGATTAACTATGCAAATCAATTTTTCACAATATATAATAATCATAAAGTACAAAAAAATATTATGAATGATTTAAAATTCACATTGGTGAAAAAAGGCATTCCTTCCTTCAAATTTGAAATCAATCATTTATTTTTGAAGAGTACAATAAAATAATTATTTCACCTTGCACTCGAAAAGACTATTTTTTGATCTGAAAATTAATCGTTATTATTTCCACAATGATGATTCATTATAAAAAACTGCTTCACGCATGTGATGGTTTAAAAAAAGCGCGTTATATACAGACAATGAGACTGCCGATGCAACGCATGCGCATTGCAGTTGGGGAGCCGAATTGGGAGCACTGTTCCTGTGTCGAGTGCCGTGTAGGAATCGGTTAGGAACCAGTTAGAAATGAATTTCGGTCTTCGTCAATATTTAATTTTCTGTTCCAATTTTTTGATAGAAACTGGTTAGGACCGGTTAGAAAGATTCCTGCTTCGAGTGCCGTATAGGAATAGGTTATGAACCGGTTAGAAACGAATTTCGGTGTTTACCAATACTTAATATCAGGTTCTAATTTGCCGGATAGAAACCGGTTTGGACCAGTTACAAAGTTTCCAGTGTCGAGTACTGTATAGGAATCTGCTAGGAACTAGTTAGAAATAAACTTTGTTCTGCCAATATTTAATTTTGGTTCCATTTGTTGGACAGAAACCGGTTAAGACCGGTCAGAATGTTTCCTATGTCGCGTGCCGTGTAGGAAACGGTTAGGAGCCAGTTAAAAATGAATGTTGGTCTTTGCTAACATTTGATATCAGGTTTTAATTTTTGGATATAAACCGGTTTGGACCGGTTAGAATGATTCCTGTGTTCATTGCCGTGTAGAAGTCGGTTAAAAACCGGGTAAACGAATTTCGGTGTTTACCAATATTTAATATCAGGTTCTAATTTGCCGGATAGAAACCGGTTAGGAACGGTTAGAATGATTCCTCTGTTGATTGCCGTGTATCGGTTAAGAACCGGTTAGAAAAGAATTTCAGTGTTCACCAATATTTAATCAGGTTCTAATTTGCCTGATAGAAACCGGTTAGGACCATTTAGAAAGTTTCCAGTGTCGAGCGCCGTGTAGGAATCGGTTAGGAACCGGTTAGAAACTAATTTCAGTGTGCCAATATTTAGTCTCAGGCTCTAATTTGCCTGATAGAAGCCAATTAGGACCGGTTAGAAAGTTTATAGTGTCAAGTGCCGTGTAGGAATCGGTTAGGAACCAGTTAGAAACGAACCTTGATCTTTGCCAATATTGAATTTCTGGTTCCATTTGCCGGATAGGGACCTGTTAGGATCCGGGTACGTTCCAGAAATTTAAATTGAGACCGGAAAGAAATAGGTTAGAACCGGGTGAAAACCGAATTGGTTTCTAACCGTTTTCTATCCAGTTTCTTGTGTTATCTAACCGGGATTTTAAGCAGGGTTATTTAGATGAAGATTCGTCAAGAATTTGGATAAGTATAAAAACATTATTAATGACAAAACTTGAGTGTAGAACAATATATTTTAGGTAGAATGCAATAAGTATATATTTTTGGTATATATTTTTGTTCTTTAATATCGACTGTTACCGGGAACGCTTTTTATCAGGGTTGACACTGAATGTCGATTTTACAATTCGCGAAAAAATTGGTCGTTTTTTGAGACCGGGAAACACCGAGAAATGACCATTCATTTTTTGACAGAAAATTTAACAAATTTTTGAAAAAGTTTTGAAGAGTAAACAATTAAAAGCGTTTGAAATTGAACATTTCTGATGAAAAAAGTTTTTAGTTCATCAAGTGTAAACATAAATTAATTTATGACTTTTTAAATTCAACTTTCCTCAAGGTATTAAAAGTGGAAAATAAAAATTTCCAAATTAAAGAGTTTACAGATTTTAACGATAATAATTTAAATGTTTCAATTCGAAAGCCTTAGTAGTTCAGCAAATGTAAACGTTCAATTGAAACTTTATAAACTATTTTTAGTTTTGAAATAACTTCACATTTGGTCGAAAATTCATCTTTTTTAATAAAAAATTTAATTTTCTTGATTAAAAATAGAAATGTTTCGTTTAAAATGTATTCTATTTCGTTAAAAATTTATTTTTATACTGAAAATTTAAGTATTCTATTTTTGGTTGAAAACTCATTACGTTTGTTAAAAATTGAGCTATTTTGTTGAAAATGAATTATGCTTTATCATTTTAGTTGAAAATTAATTTCTTTGGTTGAAAACAAGTTTTTTTATTAAAAAATTAATTGTTTCAACTGTAAATTGAACTATTCTCTTTTCAGTCAAAAATTTATACTGAAAATTCACCTATTCTATTTTTGGTCAAATATTAATTTTTTTGGTTAAAAATTACACTATTTTGTAGGAATTGTTTTGTTTTGTAAAAAATTCATCATTTAGGTTGATAAATCCAGTATTTAGTTGAAAATTGATTTTTTTGTTGTTGATGATACATCACTTCAGTTGAAAAAATTCAGATCTTTGGTTGAAAATTTAATTTATTTGCTGAAAATTCAGTTTTCAAAATGAAAATGTAACTTTAATGTTCTCTGCTGTTTTCCGCAATCATATTTTTATACTAACTCACCTGAGAGCTTTTGCTATGTTGGCAGAAATATTGCTCAATCCAAATTTTTCTACGGGAAAAAGCAATACAAAATCGTAGTCAAATAAGGGTACTTCGTCTAGCAATATGAAAAAGGTTATTCATTTGCAGATCGCAGAAACTAATTTTGGTGTCAATAGGCAAGGAATCGACAACGTTAATCGACTAAAGAGTACCATTCCAAGCCCAGGTCTTCTTCGCCTACTACCAGAATCATCAAATGTTCCAAATTTTATTTAGGAAGTGCAAAAGAAATAAAAGAGAGAGTTGATGTGTTGTCAGGATTACGAGCTTTTTAAAAAAACTTAAAAACTCGATCATATAGGCAATATGAAAATGATAAATTACAAAGTGGCCGTTTTAATCAAAGAAAAAATTCCCGGTCATTTTCCATATTTTTCCCGGGTCACACAAATTTTTCACGGTCAATGAAATAAAAAAATTTGAACTCTAAGAATAAAAATTTTCCATTTGAAGTAATAAAAACTGAGCTGCAAATTTCGAAGTACTCAAAGTAGAACTCTTGAATTTTAAACTTTTAAAATTGAAGTTTAAAAGTTTTTCAATTACAAAATTTCGCATTCAAATGCTCAATAATTTACATGTATAAAATTGAAGCTAGTAACACTTTTCAAGTGAACAATTTCAAATTGAATGCAGTTAAACCGCCAAATTAAAAATTTGAAACTTTTATAAATTGTCGAGTTCAAAGATTTAGATTCAGTTCCAAAAATATAAATCCACGTTATCATTTTTAATGCTCTAATTTAAAGAATCAATCAATGAATTAAAATGTTTTGAGAATTATATAATTTTTAACAATTTTAAGCTTGTACTTTTATTTTAAATAGTTTAAAAATTCTTAAAATGCTTTCACATTAATTTTTAGAAATTTCGTAAATCTCTCAATATTTTCCTAAAATTAATTTTTAAAAATAAAAAATCATTTTCAATTTTCCTAGAAATCTTAAGGAAATGATTTTTATTCTTTTGATGCCTTTCACAATTCTTAAAAAGCTTCTAAATTTTTCGTTTGAACTCTGCAAAAATCTATATTTTGTTTTAAATTAGTCTGTCAGCTATTTGCACCCAAAGGTCGGTACGAATAGCCGGATTTTTTCGGTACACGTAGACACTTCGTCTAAATTATTCTAAATAATTTCAAATTTTCAATTAATTCTGAATTTTTCAAAACTTCTGAATATCGCTTCAACTTACTCGAATTTTTTCTAAGAATAATAGGTGTTCAATTATTATTTATACGTAACGTTCAAAGTTTAGTTTTTTTGTTTGGTTTTGAATACCTGATTTATAATTACTGATTTTAAATGAACAGTCAGATATTTCTAAATATAAAGTAATTGTTCTTTATCTTAATTGAAAAATTCGAAATTGAATTGTTTAAAAATGGAATATTTTAGACTGAAACAATATTTAAAATTTAATAAAAGCTTTCAATTATGAATATATCATTTTGAAGTTATTTTGAAATTGAAACTAGACAGTATATAAAGTTTCAATAGGGTGTTTACATTTGTTTAACTAATAAGACTTTCCAATTGAAACAGTTTAATTTTTAAAGCAAAAATCTGGAAATTCGGAAATTGAGAACTGATTTCCAATCGTCTTATAAAATCAATTATCACTCACTTTTTAATCTTCAAAGTACAGTACAAATTCTTTAAATTAAAATGCTTAAAACTTAAAATCTAAAATGGAAAATTTTTAAAGTGGAAGATTTTCGAATTACGCATTCTAAACTGAATGATATCATAATTTGTAAAATTCCTGGTCAAAAAATAAATTCACTGTCATTTCCCAGTTTTTCCCGGTGTCATAAAATTCCCGGTCCAGCGGCCACCCTGAAATTATCATATTATTGTTCTATTTAACTATGGCCAGTAGACAAAAAGTAATTCAAGATCAATTTATTTAATTACTATCACCTGGCCAAAACCACAACATCATTGAATATCTATGTACTTTTTCGTTTTAAATTTTCCGTTTTATTGTCAATAAAACTTACATGAATTTATGACTGTGGATATTTTTTGTATTCTACCATTTTTTATGATCTCCTTTCAATTTATATTTATTTGAAGGTATTCATTTTTTCACTGAACAATTAGTGCATTTTCACTGTATAATTAGTGACTTTCCACTCATCAATTAGTACATACTGCAATGGCACGCACTACTAATTGCTTAGTGGAATTTCACTAATTTCATAAGTGGACAATTTCCACTAATCAAATTAGTAGTTTTCTACTAATCGTTAGTGACCGACTTCTCTCTAATTGAATTAGTGAAATTTCACTATCAATTAGTGAAATTTCACTAATTAAGATTTAGAGAGTACTAATCTCTCATTTGCCTCTGGACTTGTTAAAGCTCACAAAGATGACTACCCTCTACGACCGGTCATTTCAACAATAGGTTCTCCAACTAGAAAATTAGAAGAATTATTGAGTCAAATTATTAAAAAATCAATACAAATCTCAAAAACATCAATTAAAAATAGTCATGCTTTCTTAAAACTAATTGACAGTGTGATAATACCTTTAGACCATATATTTGTCTCTTTTGATGTAATAGCTATGTTTCCAAATATCCCTTATGAATGAGTCGAAATTGCCATACAAAAACGTTGGGATTTGATTAAAATTAATACAAAAATTCCGAAAAAATATTTTCTTGATGCGATAAAATATGTTTTTCATTCAGTATATTTCAAATTTAATAATAATTTTTATAAACAAAAGTTTGGAACTCCCATAGGATCTTTTTTATCTCCTATTATAGCTGAAATTGTCATGGAGGATGTAGAGAATGAAGTTTTCCAAAAAATCAATTTTAATATTGATTTTTATGCAAGATATGTTGACGATACAGTACTTAGTGTACATAAAAATAATTTTAACACTGTTCTTATTGCTTTTAATAGTATACACCCCAGATTACAATTTACTGTTGAGATTGAAACTGAAGGTAAATTAAATTTTCTAGATTTGACTTTAATTAAAACTGATGAAAGACATATTATTACTGACTGGCATAGGAAAAAGATTTCTTCAGATAGAACACTTAGTTTTCTTTCAAATCACTCTATTCAAAATAAAATAGGAATCATTAAAAATTTGATTGATAGAGCCCTTGAATTATCACATCCAGTTTTCCATGAAAAAAATATTGAACAATGTAAACAAATTCTTTTTCTTAACCATTACCCTTTTGATTTCATTGAAAAACATGTACATAACAGAATAAAATATATAAAAAACATAAACAATGATCAAAATAAAATAAACAGAGAAGATAATACATTCAATACTGTTGTTCTTCCATATTTTGGTAAAATCTCGAAGATTTTGAAATCAATGTTGGGAAAATTAAGTTTACATACCATTTATAGAGTTCCTTTTAAGAGCAATGTGATTGTAGAATTAGGAAAAGATAGATATGAAACGTTAGACAAAAAATGTGTTATTTACAAAATTAATTGTAAAGATTGTAATGCTGTTTATGTAGGGCAGACTAAAGGGGCTCTTAGACTTAGGAACAATGAACATGAAAATAATTTTCACAGAAGTCCTAGATATCACTTAGTCCTTTCAAAACATAAGATTACACATGGTCATGACTTTAATTGGAATGCTATTAAAATTCTTTATCATGAAAGAAATCAGAAAAACAGAGAATTCATGGAGATGTTATTCATAAAGAGAGATGGTAACAAGGCTGTCAATTTAAGGAGGGACCTCTCAAGATATAATAAAGTTTGGGATAGAGTAATTAATTGGTTAAAGTAAATTTCTTTGACTAGATAATAGAAAAATTTCTTTTCTATTTAACAATCAATTTCTCAAAAAATAATTTTGATTATATTAAACTGAATTAATTTTTATTTAATATTTTCTTTACAGACTCATACCTTTAGTTATTCCCTATAAATAATCCCTGATGAGGAGGTTTAAGTTGACCTCGAAACATGTTGGTCCCCCTGTAGTATAAAAAGGACGGAGGAAGGAAAAAGTGAGAGGTTGGTTTTTGGTTGACTTTTTCCCTTTTTCTCCCTCTTTTTCCATTAATTTTATTCTTGTCTCTAATGAGCCGAAAAGTGAGTTTTTTTTTGGAACTTTATTTTTTAATTATGAATTTTTCCTGCTTATTTTGCAAAAATTATTCGTAGTAAAATTAAATTCTTTTCAATCTTAATTAAAAATTTTTTAAATAAAGACACTAAACATATGATTCTTTCCAATCTGCAGGGTTTGCTTATGAATAATTTTAAGATTTCTTTAAATTGAGTATACATAATTTTAATCTCAATTTTTTATAAGAAGTCTTTTCGTTTTTTTAATTAAAAAAAAAACAATAATAATAATTTGTTGTAATAAGTATGCATCGAATTTTAGTGAAAATAAATTTTTCTAGAAATGTATTTAAATATTTTGGATTGTTTTCTTTTCCTAATTGGAAAATTTAATAATCCTAATAGATTGGTATTAGAATCACCTACAGAAAATAAGTCATTTTATTTTATGAACACTTACAGTGTCTTAACTATTCATTAAATTAAATGAATTATTTTACATAGATCAACGGCCATACCACGCTGAAAACCCCAGTTCTCGTCAGATCACTGAAGTTAAGCAGCGTTGGACGCGGTT
>CAKNYM010050859.1:71181-88108 GCA_932195095.1 Andricus curvator
TTCAATGATTTTCTAAAGATTTCACGAAGATTTCAATAATTTCACAAATATTATCAAACATTTCGCAAAGATTCTCCAAGATTTCTGAAATTTTTCACAGAGATTTCAATGATTTTCCAAAGATATCACAGATTGCACAAAGATTTCGGATAGGTTTAGAAAATTTCACAAAGACTTCAATGATTTTCCAGAGATTTCACAAAGATGTCAATAATTTCACAAATATTATCAAATATTTCACAAAGATTTAAATGATTTTCCAAAGATACCAAAGATTTCACAAAGATTTCAAATATTTCACAAAGATTTCGGATAGATTTGAAAGATTTCTCAACAACTTCATTGATTTTACAAAGATTTCACAAAGATTTCAATAATTTCGCAAATATTATCAAATATTTCAAATATTTCGCAAATATTTAAGATAGATTTGAATGATTTCACAAAGATTTCAATGATTTTCCAAAGATATAGATTTCACAAAGATTTCGGATATATTAAAAATATTTCACAAATACTTCAATTATTTCACAAAGATTTCTATAGTAGATTTTTGAAAAAAATCAAACAATCCGATGAATTTAATCATTCGATTTCAGAGGGGGGCAAAATAATACTTTGCCCCTCCCTAGTCGATTTCTGGGGGGGCATCGCCCCTTCGCCTCCTAGGGCTCTGCAGCCTCTGGGGGGTGGGGCGAATATGCATGAAAATTCGAAAAAAAGTTTCCAAAGCATTTTTAGACCACCCCAGTGGTGAGTCCGAGGCCTGAAGATTAGAGAATAATTTCTCGGAGAATTCTTGCTGAAAAATGACTGGTTCGATAGTAGGTACGTCCCTGTGAATTGTTGGTTTCTAAGCAACCCTTACAACTTACATTAGGAGGCCTAGTCGTGGCTTGCCATAAGAGAATGTTGTCAGTGCGCGTCTTACCCTCGTGAGGAGTGTTTCATCAATCCCTCTTTATGCATCAAACCTCGTGGTTCCAATTTTCCCTCTTATTTTTCAATTTCGAAATGAATGGAAAGCCCAAATTAAACTCTGAATCCTCTTTCAAAACCTGTGAATCAATTAGAAATAAGGACACCTCCTAGGGCGGCGTCTTCAAATCAAACTTAGTAAGTTTTTTCTTCCAATTTTGAAAAATTCATTCTCTTCTTCAATCTTTAATTGGGCAAAATTTTTTCAAAATTTCTCACCCCCTCATTTTTTTATATTTGGCAAGGAAAACGTTTAGGGGTAGCTTTCGGCTCAAAAGCGTAAAAAATTCTATAATGAGTTTAACTTCGAAAATAATCGTACATGCTTCATATAGAGGTGATGCTAAATAATTGTATGAACAATACGAAGACTAAAAATTGAATTTCGTAAATAAATGCTCTCCCAAATTCGCTTAAAGTCGCCCCTTAAGAATTAAAAAAAATTTTAAGTCTCCTTTCTGTATTTTCCATATTTTTATGATGAAATTTTTTATATAATTTACACTTAGTATTTTCATTTCAGTTTCATAAAACAAACTACCGCTACGGAAAATACGGTAATACTAATCAGTGCCTTCATAAAATAATAAAAAATAAAAAAGCGACTTCGTGGTTTGCCTTTTTTTCTAAAATGAAATTTTTGGTCTACGTATTGTTTATACAAATATTTTACATCACCTCTGTGAAGCATTTAAGATTCTTTTCGAAATTAAACGATTTATTGTACTTTTAACGCTTCTGGGCCGATAGCTACAACTCAAATTTTTTATACATTTCCTAAAAATTAGGAAATTTGTTAAATTATACGATTTATTGTCTTTTTAACACTTTTGAGCCGATAGCTACAACTCAAAATTTTTTTACATCTCCAAGAAATTGGGAACATTTTTATCCACTGATTTAAACAAAATGAATGGGTGAGAATTTATTTAAAAAAATGAACCACCCTGATATTCATTCATAAAGACAATAATTCGTTCATTCACTTATTCGATACAGTGAATGTAAATCTAAATTTTATCATTTTCTTTCAGCCCTTGGAAATTATTTTCCAAATCAAAATTATTTATTTTTTAGCAATTTTTCAAGTTAAAGAGACTCTGATAACTTAGCAAATATTTGTTTGCTTCAATTTAATTATTTTTTGTATTTTTTTATTATTGTGTTATATTTTATTTTATTATTTTTTGTGACTTTATTGGGACGACTGAAAAATCCTCAAAAATAAAATTCCCGACACGTAAAATTCCCGAATTGGTAAGTTCCCAAATAATAAAATTCCCGAATAATCAAATTTCCCAATAATAAAATTCTCGAATTGGAAAATTCCCGAATAATAAAATTTCCGAATAATAATATTCACGAATTGGATAATTCCCGAAAAATAAAATTCCAGAATTATAAAATTTCCGAATAATAAAATTCCCGAAATGAAAAATTCCCGAACAATAAAAATCCCAAAAAATTTTTCATTTTACCGAATTGGAAAATTTCCGTATAATAAAATTCCCGAAAATTTTATATTACCGGATTTGAAATTTTTCAAATAATAAAATTCCTGACATAAAATTGCCGAATTATGAAATATCCGAACAAGAAAATTCCCATATTATAAAATTACCCAATTCGAACAATTAAAATTTTTTTATTTATAAAATTAATTAAATTTTTTGAATTAAAATTATATTACAATCAAATTTGTTTACTTATAAACAATTTTTAAATTGTTCATATTCGGGAATTTTCTAATTCAAATATTTTATAATTTATCAGTTTTCTGTAGGAAATTTTATTATTTGGGAATTTTCAAATTCGGTAATATTATAAACTGTGGGGAATTTTATTATTCGGGAATTTTATTATTTGGAAATTTTATAATTCGACAATTTTCCAATTCTGTAATTTTATGACATGGGAATTTTCCAATTCGAAAATTTCGTTATACGAAAATTTTATTATTTGGGAACCTTATTATTCGGGAATTTCACAGTGTCAGGAATTTTATTTTTCGGGATTTTTCAGTCGCCCCATTCCCGACAGAAAATTGCGAAATTATAAAATATCCTATCTAGAAAATTCCCGAATTTTAATAAATATTATTATTATTTTATATATTATTTCAGAAAAAAATTAATTCAAATAATTTTTAATTGATATTTCCATCTAATAGTCTGAAAAGACGTTAAAAATTTCTGTTATTCTCTGATGATAATACAGATTCTTTGAAATATTTTTATGAAAGAAAATAATGTTTAATGTTTAAAGTATCTTAAAACTATATTTTGAATTAAAAATAACAATAATTGAAGAAAAGCATAATGCTGGATGAAAATTTTTGGTTGAAAATTTGCATGGTATTTTTTTTAAATGACAAGAAACAGTCTCAAAAATCGAATTGTTTATTAAAATTTCTTTTAACTTCCAGATAAATCAGTGCTGAATTGAATCCTGAAAAGTTTATTTGGAAAATGTTATTAGGTTCTAAAAAAGTCAGAGAGACACTTTTTTACAATTTTTATAGAATTATTGTTTTTTTAAATTCAAACAATAATTCAAAAAACTTTAACGATGGAAAAATTATTTGATAAAAATATTTTACTATTATTTTTTTAATGAATAATATTAATTCAAAAACAATTTCATAATTATATAAATTCTGAAATTTTATTATTCAGAAATTTTCCAATTGAGGAATTTTACAGTATCGGGAATTTTGTTTTTCGGGATTTTTCAGTCGTCCCACTTTATTAAGTTTACAAAATGGAATATTTCATAAAAGTTTGAGAAATTGAGTATGTATCTTCAATTAAAAATCGAATTCAGGAACTGAATTTGCATTACCTATTTTTATGTTTTATTTTAAAAAAAAAATATTTCAAATCCAGCAAATAAAGCAGTGAATCAAGTCATTTTAGTCAGACAGGTTCAGACACACTTCCTTTCACTACTGAAATATTCTCTACTAAAATTTTGTGTTAGATACTGTCAGACGTTACTAATAAAAATAAAAATATAATAATAATGATTATTGAACGTGTTTTTTCTATATTTATTTATCATATTATTCTTCAAGTTTGTAAAGACCAATTTTTATCATAAAAGATTTGTTGAAGAGTATAAACATTATAGAATAATTACTCAGAAAGTAAAGAATAATTTTGGTTATAAAAAACGTTTTAGAATCGACAGAAATATGAGGTTAATTAACATAAACATTTATTTTTTGAAATTAAGTTGTATTTCTATCATTAGAGAGAAAAATATTTTAAAGTTGGACTATTTTAAATTAATAAAATACAACTCTTATTTAAAAATACTTTTACAAAAGTAAATTTTAACGAAGGAAGGAAAAATTTGTATTTGATCGTACGAATAACAATGATTAATCTGATCAAATGAATAGATTTTTTTTACTTTTTTACTTTTCTTTTCCCTGGTTGAGATTTGACGATTAAACTTTGATGAAGTTTTAAAAACATTTAAAGGTGTCTAATAATTTTTGACCACCAAATTCCCGTTTTTTTGGATTTTCTACCAAATAGTTTAATTTTTCAACCCGGAAATATGAATTTTTCACAAGATAGTTGAATTCTCAATCAAAAAGTTGAACTTTCAACAAACAAGAATAATTTTCTATCCAAAAAGACAACATTTTAACAAAATATATATTTTGTACCAAATAGTTGAATTTTCCACCAAAAAGTTAAATTTTCAACAAACAAGATTAATTTTCTACCAAAAAAATGACTTTTCAATAAAGTACATACATTTTCTACCAAACGGTTGATTTTTTAACTAATACAATATACAGGATAAAGGTTCAACCAAAAATGGAATAGTTGAATTTTCAGATAAAAATTTGGATAAAAAAATTGCTTTGAAAAAAAATGAATTTTCAACAAAATTGTTAAATTTTCAACCATGAAGATGAATTTTCGACCAAAATGATTAATGTTCTATAAAAAAAGACGAATTTACAACTTATCAAATATACAAGATAAAGTTTTAACCAAACTTGGAATAGTTAAATTTTCAGATAAAAAATTTTTTTTTAACCGAAAAAAATGAATTTTCAAAATAGTTATTAAATTTTTAACCAAAAAGGCGAATTTTCGACCAAGAAAATTAATATCCTACCAAAAAGACGAATTTTCAACGAAAGAGTTACATTTTCAACAAAAGAGATGAATTTTTAACTAAAATGATGAATCTTTATATTATTTATACAAAAAAAACTAATTTTTAACAAATCAACCATATACTTGAATTTTCAACCAAACAGTTGAATTTTCAATCCGAAAATATGAATTTTCAACAAAAAAATCATTTTCAACAAATAATTGAATTTTTGACCAAAAAGATGAATTTTTAATTAGGAACATTAATTTTTTTACCAAAAAGACAAATTTAGAACAAAATATGTACATGGATTTTCCAATAAAAAAGATCCATTTCCAACCAAAAAAGGAATAGTTAAATTTTCAGTTAAAAAATTAATTTTCAACCAAAAAAAAAATCAATTTTTGACAAATTACAGATAAATTCATCCACAAAAGACGAATTTTCAACATGCATTTTTAACCGAAAGGTGACATTTCTACTAAGAGAAGAATTTTAAACATCTTTAAAACTGATTCGAATTATTCCTAAAATTTTGAAAAATCTATACAATTAAATTTTGTTCAAATTTTCTTTGAAAAAGGAATTTTTTATAATAAAAAATCATTCATAATTTTCTCAGAAATCTTAAAAAAAAATTATTGATTTCCTGAAACCTTTCAAAATTCTTAAGAAGCTTCGAAATTTTTTTTCGAAATCTTCAAAATTGAAAAATTCCTGAATAATTCAACTTTAATGGTAATAATTTATTATAATAACAATAATTTAAAAGAAATAATTTTCACCTTTTCAGTTAGAGCAAGGCAATGATCAATTTTTGGCATAAACAATTGTTTAAACAATTTATTATCATTTATAACAATATATTCTTAGAATAATGCTAGAAATTGCAGTTTTATCTCAAATTTTCTACTTTTTGTCCATGTTTCAATGATGAGTGAGGTAATAATTAATTCAAGTTAACGAACATAATCGTTTAAAAAACTTGTTATTATTTTTAATAATATTCAAGTAAACAAAAATAATTGTTAAAACAAATTATTATTGATTATAACTATGTTCTCTTATAGTAACGCTAAATAGTTACATTTTTTTCTAAATTTGTTAACTTTTTATCCAATTTTTACTCAGTGTAATAATAATTAATGCAAGTTAAAAATAATCGTTTAAATCATTTTTTTTTGTTTATAACTATCTTCTCTTGAAGTAATTCTAGAAAGTTACAGAGTTTTCCGAAATTTTCAGCTTTTTCTTGACTTTTTAGTAAGGAAGAAATAAATCCATATAGAAAATTTGAAGAATATTTCAAATATCAGCTTTATTTCAGAAAAAATATATTCAAAAAAAAGGAAGAGATTGTTTAAGAAATGACACTCTAATGTTTATTTATTATTTATTCATAACTAAAACGCCAAAGCAAAGTTTAAAATGCCACAAAAATCCCAACTTTCTAGCAATTACCTCAGAGAAGATAGTTATAAACAAGAATGAATTCTTTAAACAATTATGTTTGTTAACTTGCATTAATTATTACCTCGCTAAGTGAAAAGTAAACAAAAAGTTTAAGAATTTAGAAAAAACCACAACTATCTAGCGTTAATATAGGAGAATATAGAAATAAACAATAATAGTTTGTTTAAAGAAATATTTTTGCTAAATTGTATCAATTATTGCCTCGCTCTAATTGAAAGGTTGACAAAAAGTGGAAGATTTTAGAAAAACTGCAACTTTCTAGCATTATTCTAAGAAAATATTGTTATAAATAATAATTAATGGTTTAAGCAATTATTTCTGTTAAATTCAATTGATTATTCCTTTGCTCTAACTGGAAAGTTGAAAATAAGTTAAAACATTAAAAAAAAAACGTGACTTTTTAACTATTCAAGGAGAAAAATGCTATAAACCTTAATAAATTGTTGAAACATTTTATTTAAACATTTCATTATCATTAAAAAGTAGTATTCCATGTATTAGAAACAATTTGTATAAAAAAAACACACAAAAATCCTAATTAGCCCCAAAAACTAGCAAAACCCAATTTTTCACTTATGGGGGTTTTTTGGGACCCTATAACACAGACTTATGGGGGTGATATTTAAAAAGTAATTATTCATTTGTGTTTTATAGCTAATTTTGAAGAGAAATTTTGAGTTTCAACTCTATTAACCTAATATTGACGATTCTGAATAAAATTTACAAAAACGTATTTTTTTCTTATGGAAAACACATGTTAAACTTCATGGTGTTTGCGTAGGGTTGTGTTTACTTTCACTTAACTAATTTGAATTTTACTTAATATTGCGGTTTATTAACGCTTTTTGAAAGTTTTTTTCATAAATAATCATTATTCGGTAATTTAATAATACCCAGTCATCTGCTAACTAATTTTCAGTTGTTCAAAAAACTCTAATTTGTTTAAACATTTAACAACCTTATAAGTTCTTTAATCAATTATAACAATGACATAATTTGTTTATAATTAATTTTTTTCTGAAAAGAAAATAATAAATAAATCATTATCATCATAATAAATAAATCATTATCATTATCATCATAATAAATCATTCTATTCTGAAAAAACGTTACAAATTTTCTGTTATTCTCTGACGATAATATATATTCCTTGAAAAATTTGATTTACCACCTGACAAAATAATGCATGTATTTTCTGAAAAAAGTTTCTTCTCTCGATCTCTCTAGTAGCTTAATGGGAAAGCACCCGACCGGCAATCGAAAGTTCTGAGGTTCGATTCCTAGCGGAGCGAAAGGAGATCTTTTTTCAGAAAAAAATTAATTAAAAATAATTTTTAATGCATATCTCCATCTGGTCTGAGAAGACGTAACAAATTTTCTGTTATTCTCTGACGATAATACATATTCCTTGAATATATACCATTAAACCATTTCCCTTTCAGGGTAGGCGTGACACTACCCGATTCGGGTAGTGTTTCTAGGTTTTTCTTGTAGTTATAAATAACTACAAGTGTGGGCTGCTCACCACACCCACGATGTGCCAACAGCACTCATGTCAGTATTCTTGAATGGTCACCCATCCAAGTACTAACCGCGTCCAACGCTGCTTAACTTCAGTGATCTGACGAGAACTGGGTTTTTCAGCGTGGTATGGCTAAATGATTTGTTCAAATGATTGTACAATTATATTTATATTATATTATATTTAGGCAAAACAAAATTGTTTAAATAATGTAAATAATTTTGTTCAGATAACAAATTAGTACTTAAAAATATTAAAATCTCTCGAAAAATTGGCGAGATAAAACATTTCTCCGGCTTTTTTTAGGTAAACTACATACTTAAACACGTATTATTTAAATAATTGTAAAATTATTTGAACAAATTATTTTATTGTTAGCATTGATTCAAGAACTCTTAACTCTAGAAAATACGTTCATTTCGCGACTTACCTGAAAAAATAACAAATGTTTATAAAAATTAAAATTGGTTAAACAATTAAAAGTTATTTTTAAAATGACTGGGTAATCTTACGTTACCGATTAATGACTATTTATGAAATAAAAATTTCAAAAAGCGTTCATAAACCGCAATATTACTCAAATTTAGAAGAAATCTTTTTTTTTTTTGCATTCGAACAAAACGTGAGAGCAACAGAACGTGAGAGCAGAGAAATCCTAAAAAAAAATCCACCAAGTGTAAATCAGAACCCCACTAGGCTGCGGAACCTCTAAATAACATTTTAAAAAATCGCATTTATTTTTTTGCGGATTCGAAAAAATTAGGGAACGATATGCATGCAAATTTGAAAAAAAAATTCCAATGCATTTTTGAACTACCCTAATGTATACATTATTCTGAATTTAAGTATTTTTTATTAATTTGTTCCCGTTAAATGTAAAGTCGCCACTTTTATGAAAGAAGCGTCTATTAATAAAATCTTCTGAATAAATGTATGACAAAAAGTGTTAAAATCTCCCATTTTTTATAGTACAACATAATAATTAATTAAAGTGGGACGATAGTCGTGGGGGCTAAGACATAGGACCCACTCCGTCGATTAGTGGGTTCGATTCCCGCCTCGAAATCTGGAAGAGCCTCGGCAGCCCACACGGTATATCATTAATGTTCTACCAAAAAACATGAATTTTCAACAAAATTGTTGAATTTTAAAGCCAAAAGGACGAATTATCCACGAAAAGGTTGAATTCACAACCCAAAAACATAATTATTGACAAAAAATCTAATTTTCTAAGAAACCCGTGGAGAAATTGCCCAATTTGATTCTGATTCCCGACGTGGCCCCGATCGGGTTAGCCCAATGCGGCCCTGATAATGGCTACTGTTGTAGTCCTGGTCGGGGCCACATCGGGCTACCCTCTGTTAATTCATAGTTAGTTTAAAAATTAGAATTAAGTAAATTCAAAATTACTCCCTGTCTTAATTAGTGAATATTCAACTAATTTTCATTTCAGTGACTAACCTAAAGTTAAGTAGTTTAAATTAACTTCTCATATGCAAAGAATATAAGAAACGAGAAAAAACTAAAAAATGCTTAAATTCATTTGAACAAAATGTCTAAAAATGTGTGTTTACGGACGCATTAAATTAGTTAATAAATATACAATTACCAAGTTAGTATTAATTATTGTAGGTATTTTTTAAATCTGTTTAGAGTTTATACTTATTTAAATTTGAATTTGCCGCGCTAATCTCGAATGTATTCGATTAGTCTTCCGTTCGATTATTTGGCAACGAACGGACGAAAGGAAGAC
The DNA here is from genome assembly GCA_932195095.1 of Andricus curvator. Lineage (NCBI taxonomy): Eukaryota > Metazoa > Arthropoda > Insecta > Hymenoptera > Cynipidae > Andricus > Andricus curvator. The sequence continues at coordinate 81,027 of CAKNYM010050859.1, forward strand.
ACTTTGTAAAAGTGACGAACAGTAAACAGATAAACCGGTAAAGTCATGTGGATAAATCGCTTTAAACAATTCTCAAGTCACCTTGTTAATCATTTACGCAAAGTTTTTAGACCGGGGTGAGGTGTTCATATCAAACTAGAATTATCCAGCTCTCTAAGATTTCCGACAGTGAACTTTGAGAAAGCGTCGACAAGTTTTTGGCATTATAACCTCATTTTTGTATACTTTGCTACACGTGCCAAAAAACTTTTCAATCAAATTATTGAATTTTCAAACAAAAAATATTAATGTTCAATCAAATATTAGAATTTTCAAGAAGAAGAACAAATTTTTAGAAAGCAGTTGGTTCTTGATCAAAAAAGTTTATTTACATCTAAAAAAGATAACTTTTCTACAATGAAAGCTGATTTTTCAACAAAAGAGTAAAGTTTTTAAGCTGAAAAGTCTAATATTATAGAAAACAGTGACTTTAAAATAAATAAATCTTTAACAGAAAAGATCATTTTCAATAAAAAAGATAAATTTTTAACAAGATAGTTGTATTATCAACCAAAAAGTTGAACTTTCAACAAACAAGAATAATTTTCTACCCAGAAAGACGACTTTTTAACAAAAAGTATGAATTTTCTACCAAATCGTTGAATTTACAACCAATAAGTTATATTTTCAACAAACAAGATTAATTTTCTACCCAAAAAGACGACTTTTCAACCAAACTCTTAAATTTCCTACCAAATAGTCGAATTTTTATCTCATAAACTGAAAATGGAATAGTAAAATTTCCAGATAAAAACTCTGATAAAAAATGAACTTTGAGAATAAGTACCAATTTTCAACAAAATGCTTACATTTTTAACCAAAAAGGATAAATTTTCGACCAAGAAGATTAATGGTCTATCAAAAAAGATGAATTTTCAACAAAATACATGAATTTAACGACAAGTTTCAGAATATTTTTCAACATATTTATATAATGTTTAATATTCTTAATTAATTGTTTACTTCTTTATTAAATAAATTATATTTTAATAATATTTTTCTCAATAAAAATTAGAATGGGCCTGTTCAGGGCCAGCTCAGGCCTTCCTTATGGATACCCCAGTCAGGCCCCGATCGGATTTGGCGTTTCATTTCGAGTCTGGCCCTAACTAGGATACTCGATTGGGGCCAGATTTTGCCAGATCTGGCCCCGACCAGGGCCACTCTGAAATTTCTGCACGGGAAAAGTTAAATTTTCCTAAAATAAAACTTTAATTTTTAAACAAGTAGTTACATTTATACTAAAAATATGAATTTTTTACAAAAAAGGTCATTTTCAAGCGAATATTTTAATTTTCTACCAAAAAAGATTATTTTTCAACAAAATACATGAATTTTCGGTTAAAAAAATTCTCAAATAAAGAAAAAAATGAATTTTCAACAAAATATCTGACCAAATTTAAAAAGAAACTTAGAATCTGATACGAATGCACTTGTTATTCGTTATAACTAACGAAACTGCAACAAACGAGCTCTAAAATAAAGTTTAGCGTTTGTGAAAAATAAAACAATCGCCATTTTTGAAATTTGTTATTCAGAAAGGAAGACAATTAATCAAAAATAATAAAGTTGCGGAATAAAGTCTCTCTCCGGAGAGTCGTGGGACGGATACCTCTAGAGAAAAAGGTTCTCAAAGTACTTAAAGCCGTTGTTCTTGGTGGTTCGGAACCCACCTTAAACTAAAGGTCCCCCTCCAACCACCGAGTAAGTGTGTGGGGGGGGGTGTAAAGGAATAGGGGAGAGGTACAAGGAAAATGTAAGCCCTTAGGGGACACATTATAAACTCCCAATTACATAATAATTAATTAACAATTCATTTTTTTCTAGAGCAACTGATTTCCAATCAATTTTGTTTTAATTCCCAACATTAATTTTGGTTTACATATTAAACAATGATTATTGTTTTTGAAAAAATTCCTATAATTATTCTCGGGAAGAATATAGAAGAAGGAACTTATTAACTGGGTAATAACGATTCACGAGTTATTGGGCGAATTTACGAAATAACGATTTTCAGTCACTTATGTTACACCTCGCGTTACACTAACCTCGTGCACATGAGCTCCTTCATTACGCGAAAACGTTTACTCGGAAGTGCAAACACCTTTGCAAAGATTGCCTATATCCTGGAGATTCAATGTCCTCATTATATTGAAAAAAATAAAAATAAAATATATATATATATATATATATATATATACATCTGGTACCTATTATACCATCACGTATCGCAAATATTTAACTATTTTATAAAGTTCTAAATTCATATACAATTGATAAAATTTGTTTATAGGTTTATTAAATATTTTTAATTTAGAACAGTTTAATAATGGATGGCACATTCAATTTTTAATATTCTACTAGCATCAATCGCGCGCGGAGTTTTTCAATTAAAAACAAAATTAATAAAAAATACACATTTTTAATAACTATATATTTCTTAAAAGTTTTTGAACACTGAAATTCAAGCTAAAATGGACTCTGAAATCTGGGAATCCTTTTCAACTACAAATTTCGGTACTAGTGGCCACGGCATTTAAATTGATTAAAATTTTTTCCAAAATTTATAAAAAGTTCTGCAAAATTAAAAAAATTGCCTTGAAATTCTTCCTGATTCTTTTTTGACAATTTTGGAAATATTTTGAAATGATTTGAAATCTTTTTTATTATTCTCTTAAAATCAATTTTTCAAAATAGAAAATAATTTTAAATCTTCCTAGGAATCGAGAAAGTATTTTTTGTTTCTCTTGAAACCTTTCAAAATTCTTGAAAAGCTTATTTTTTTCGAAATTTTCAAAAATCTAGATTTTTCTCAACATTTTTTGCCTTAAAACCTTACAGATTCTTTTTTTTTAAATTTTTTTAATCTTTATAAATATTCCCTGAAAATTAATTTTTCAAAGTAAAAATTCTAATTTTGTTCTAAATTTTCAAAAATTTACATTTTGTGCGAAGTTTCTTGAAATATTGAAATCAAAAACTTTGATTGAATCTTTTAAAAACTTCTAAACGTTCCAAATATCTTTCAAAATTATTCGAATTTTTCCTGAAATTTGTTAAAAATAAAAAAAAATTGTTTTAAAATATTATACATGATACTTTTTTGAAAATTTGGGAAATCTTTTCAAATTATTTGTAGTCTTTTTGAATATTCACTTCAAATCAATTAATAAAATTAAAAAACGAGTTTAAATTTTCCTAGAATTTTGAAAATTTTTTTTGATTTTCTTCAAACCTCTCAAAATTCTTAAAAAAAGTTATTCTTTTCGAAATTTTTAAGTGACGTGAAAAATCTCGAAAAGCAAAATTCCCGAATTATAAAATATCCAAACTAGAAAATTCCCGAATTTAAACAATTAAAAAAATTGTGTTCATAAATATTATTTACCCATTTGAAATACAATGATAAAATATTTTTAACAACGAAAAAAAAATTAATAAAACATTAATTGTATAAAAATTGTATACCAAAAATAAAATTAAAAACATATGAGTCTCGAACGAAAAAAAAAATTTCCCTAAAATTTCTCCTCAATACAAAAGATGAATTTTCAACAAAAAAACATTATTTTTTTACCCAAAATGACGAATTTTCAAGCAAAAAAAAAGAATGTTTTACCAAATAATTGAATTTTTATCTTGTAAAGGATACATTTCTAACCATACATGGAATAGTTAAGTTTTCGATAAAAAATTAAATTAAAAAAAAAAAAATAATTTGGAACCAGTTGAATTCAACCAAAAATGACGAATTTTTAACCAATAGTTTAATCCTCAACAAAAAAGATGATTGTTCAATCAAAGAGGTGAATCTTTAAAAAAATGAATTTTCAACAAAGTAGTTTAACGTTCAACCAATTAGTGAAATTTTTAACGATTTTAGTTTAAAAATTGACTTACAAAAAAAACGAATTTTCAAAAAAATAGTTACATTTTCGTTCAAAGAAATGAATTTTTAACTGAAATAATGAATCTTCAATAAAAAAATTAATTTTTAACCAAAAAGATGAATTTCCTATCAACGAAGACAAATTTTCGACAAAAAGCATTCATTTTCTACAATATTGTTGAATTTTGAAACCAAAAAGACGAATCATCTACAAAACAGTTGAACTTACAACCCGAAAATGTGATTTTTTAACGAACAAGTTTATTTTTTATCAAATAGTTTTGCTTTAAATTCGTTTTTTTTTTTGTGTAGAAAATTCAAATATTGTATTAGAAAATTCAACTATTAAGTTGAAAATTCATGTATTTTGTTAAAAAAATTTTCAAAATTCTCTGATTTTTCCTTAACCAATTTTTCATTTTCCCTGACCATTCAAATACCAGCATTTTAATCTTGTAATATTTTTAACATAGGATATTTCATAAACGGAATAAAACAATATGTCAGACACAAAATTTTAATTTTCAAATTTATTTATTTATTTTAAACAAATAAATTACTTCTCAACCAAAGAGACAAATTTTTAACAAATAAAGATTTTTCAGTCATGAATGGAAAAAAAGTTCACCTGAATACGAACTTTCTGTACAAAAATTGAATTTTAAACCAGAAAATATAAGTTTCTGAAAAAAATTAAATTTTTAATAAAATAGTTAAATTTTCAACAAAGTAGTTCAACTTTTACCCACGTAGTGGAATTTTAAATTAAAAAAGATCAGTTTTTAACAAAATAGTTCAACTTTCAACCAAAGAGATGAATTTTCAACTAAAAATATTAATCTTTAACAAAAAAATGATTTCTTAACAGAGTGGTTCAAACAAAACAGTTGAATCCTCAAGCAAAGGAGATTAATTTTCAACAAAACAGTTGCATTGTCATCCAAGAAAAATTAATAAAAAAATAAATTTTAAATTTAATAACAATATATACATTTATACTATTATGAAATAGTTGAATTTTCAACATAACAGTTGAATTTTTATCCAACAAAGATGCCATTTCTACTAAAACAGATACATTTTTTTATTAAAAAAACAAATTTAAAAAAAAGTTGAATTTTCATCCAAAAAAGATTTCAGTTGACCTTTCAAGACCAAAATATGAATTACAATCAAACAGTAAATTTTCTACGAAAATAAATGAATTTTCAATGCAAAAAGATGAATTTCACGACAAAACAGTGGAATTTTCAACCCAAAAGGATTAATTTTTAGCAAAAATGTAGAATTTTCAACCAAATAGTTGCATTTTTATCCAAGGAAGATGCAATTTCTACCAAAACAGATGAATTTTTTAATTTAAAAAACAAATTAAAAAAAAGTTGAATTTTCATCCAAAAAATATTTTAGTTGACTTTTCAAAACCAAAACATGAATTTTAATCAAAAAGTAATTTTATAGGAAAATAGATGAATTTTCAACCCAAAAAGACGAATTTTCAACAAAACAGTTGAATTTTCAATCCACGAGGGTGGACTTATTAGCAAAATTGTTGAATTGTCAACCGAACAGTTGCATTTTTATCCAAGGCAGATGCAATTTATACTAAAACAGATGAATTTTAAAATTAAAAAAACAAATTAAAAAAAAAGTGGAATTCCCATAAAAAAAAACAAACATTTCAGTTGAATTTTCAACAACAAAACATGAATTTCAATCAAAAAGTAATTTTATAGGAAAATGGATGAATTTTCAAGCCAAAAAGACTAATTTTCAACAAAACAGTCGAATTTTCAATCCAAAAAGATGAATTTTTAGCAAAATTGTTGAATTGTCAACCAAAAAGTTGCATTTTTATCCAAGGAAGATGCAATTTCTACTAAAACAGATAAATTTTTTAATTGAAAAAACAAATTTAAAAGAATGTTGAGTTTCCATCCAAAATAATTATTTGTGGTACAAGGACCCTAATTGGCACTTTTTTGGCCAAGTGTGAAACTTGCAGTACGAGTCGGAGTCGAGGCAAAAACATGTGAGTCTCGAACGAAAAAAAATTTCTCCTCAATCAAAAAGATAAATTTTCAACAAAAAAACATTATTTTTTTAACCAAAAAGACGAATTTTCAAGCAAAAAAATTTTTTTTGTCCAAATAGTTGAATTTTTATCTTGTAAAGGATAAATTTCTAGCTAAACATGTAATAGTTAAGTTTTCGATAAAAAAAATTGAATTAAAAAAAAAAAAATACTAATTTGAAACCAGTTGAATTCAACCAAAATGACGAATTTTTAACCAATAGTTAATCCTCGACAGAAAAGATGACTTTTCAATCAAAGAGATGAATCTTTACAAAAATGAATCTTCAACAAAGTAGTTTAACGTTCAACCAATTAGTTAATTTTTTAACATTTTTAGCTTAAAAATTGATTTACAACAAAAAGCAACGAATTTTCAAGAAAATAGTTTCAAGGAAGATGCAATTTCTACTAAAACAGATGAATTTTTAAATGAAAAAAACAAATTTACAAAAAAGTTGAATTCCCATCCTAAATAGTTATTTGTTATACAAGGACCCTAAGTGGCACTTTTTCGGCCGAGTGTGAAACTTGCAGTACGAGTCGGAGTCGAGGCGTAGCCGAGACGAGACTCATTGTGCAATTTGCACGAGGCAAAGTGCCATTTAGGGGCCGAGTGTCACATACTATTTTTTATCACAACAGTCAATCACAAGTGCAAAAAGGTTGCATAGAGTCCTAATCTAGAAACCCGAGAGGCTCCAGAGACGAGGTCCGGTAACGTGCGTGGGGTAAGGAGTCGATACTAAAATACCCTAAGTACCCTGAGTACCCTACATACCCTGAATACCCTAAATACCCCAAATACAAATTTTATGGCCTATGCTAAAAAGTGCTATTTTAGGTATCTTTCGCAGTACCTAAAATCGCACTTATGATGACGGTGTGACAAAAAACTTTTTTTATGACTTTTCAACACCAAAATATGAATTTTTATCAAAAAGTAAATTTTCTACGAAAATAGACGAATTTTCACCAAAACAGTTGAATTTTAAACCAAAAAGGATGACTTTTTAACAAAAATTTTGTATTTGCAAACAAATAATAAAATTTATAATTAAAAAGATAAACTTCAGGAGG
>CAKNYM010050859.1:89821-100534 GCA_932195095.1 Andricus curvator
GATGAATTTTCTACAAAAAAGTAGAATTTTCATCATAAAAGTTCATTTAAAAGCAGATAGCTGAATTTTCAACTATAATTATGAATGTTTAAGAAAAAAAATTAATTTTTTTACAAACTAGTTTAACTTTAAGTGAAATAATCGACTTTTCAACCAAAAAAGATGAATTTTTAACGAAGAAGATTAATGTTCTTCCAGAAAAGACAAATTCTGAATTAAATAAATTAATTTTCAACAAAATTTGTCAATTTTAAAGCCGAAAAGACGAACTATCTACAAAAAAGTTGAATTTCCAACCTAAAAATATGATTTTTCAACCAGAAGTTTAATTTTCAACCAAGTAGCTTAATTAGTCACCAAATTGTTGGATTCTCAAGTCAAGAAGATGAATTTTCTACAAAACAGTAGAATTTTCGTCATGAAAGTTCATTCAAAAGCAGATAGCTAAATTTTCAACTATAATTATGAATCTTTAACAAAAAAAATTAATTTTTTTACAAACTAGTTTAACTTCAAGTCAAATAATCGACTTTTCAACCAAAAATGATGAATTCTCAACGAAGCATGTAAAAGTTGATATTTTAACCCAAAAATTGTATTTTTAACCAAAAAGATACATTTTCTACCAAGAAGATTAAATTTCTACCAAGAAACACGTATTTTCAACAAAATACATGAATTTTCAACCAAAAAGTGGAACTTTTAACTAAAAAAGATGAATTTCTAACCAGATAGGTAACTTTTTAACTGAAAAAGATAAATTTTTGACCAAAAATGGAATATTATTAATTGATGTTATGGTTTTTGACCAGCGAAATATAGTAAATAATATGATGTTAATGCTTTTTGTCTACATGGTCTAAAGGTAATATTTGTTTAATATTGCTTATTAATTTTTATAAGATGTGAAAAAAATCTCTCTACTTATTTCATACTTATTTCCGTAGCTTAGTGGGTTAGAGCATCAGACCGGAAATCTGAAAGACCTGGAGTTCGAATCCCAGCGGAGCTAGAGAGATTTTTTTCACAACTTATAAAAATTAATAATCAATATTCAAAAATGGAATAGTACAATTGTCAGTTCTTTCTAACAAAATACTTGCAATTTTTAACAAAATAATATAATTTCTAACCAAACGAGATAAATTCAGAAACAAAAATATAATAGTAGCTTTAATTTTTAGCCCCCCGCCCCCTTTAAAATGGCAACTTAGTTTATGGAAAGTGCCCCTAGGCCACTTTTTCGTTTAGGACTACACCACTGGAAATAAGTATGATTTAATACATTTCCCGTAGTTTAATGAGAAATTCATTCATGCATATGCAAGTGTGTATTATAATATATTATGCTTGATTTAGTATACGCTCTACCCTTATGCTTATTATCGCAAGGCAAAGGAATCGATATGCGTTAAGTTTAATGCATCCTATAGAAAGCTATTATTCGTTTAGTTATACTGCATGCAATTCTCGCTCCTTATTCTTTCATTTCATTTTTTTATTTTCTCAATTTTTACTGGCAGCTTCTAACTGCCTTTTCAACAAATAGGCTAAATAGGAATCGACTGAATAGAAATCATTGATCCTCAGTTTAAAAAACAGGAAAGAAGATTTCTTATTCAATATTTTCCTTTTTTGCGTTTTCCTTAATTTTTTGCCCAAAAAACTTTTTTATAAGTTGAACACTGCTTGAAATTAATTTCAAATCAGAATTTCTCGAGTAAATTTAGTTTCCAAATAACTTGCCACTGTCAAAATTAGGTTCCAATTAATTCTCCCTTGACACGGTTAATTTCTAATTGATTTTCCTCTATTCAAATTTATTCCCTATTAATTCTTCCTCGTCAAAATTAAGTTCCGAGGGGTTAATTACTCCTGCAATCTGGTGTACACACTCTCTGCAATCTTATGTAATGTCATGCAATTCCATGCAATCCTTTGCAATTCCATGCAATCTTTTACAATACCTTGTAATCCACCCCTATGAAGATAAAGAACAAGACAATTATTTATTTATTTAACTTAGATTTCCAAACATATCAAAAAATGTCAACAAATTTCAAGGGACTTCCACGGATTATAAGTTTTTTCCAAATATTTCAACTAATTTTAAAAGATCTCATCGGTTTTTCGGAGACTTAACAATATTTTAAAGATGATTTTAAGGATTTCCAAACATTTCCGGGGATTTTAAGGAATTTCAAAGGGTTTCAAAAGATTAAAAAAACAGTGAGTGGCAGTGGGGCCACACGGAAGAACTGTAACTTTGATGGATTAACTTTGAATTTTTTCGTGAGGCATCATCATGAGTTTTGAGGAGATCGCATTGTAAGAGAGTGCAAAGAGATAGAGAGAGAGAGCATATACATGCTTTGGGTAGCGTGGCACTAGTGGGGATATTGAAGAAGAGTCTAAAGAAATTGCGAATCGCCGCATAAAAGAGAGACACAATTGCAGAGAAAAAGTATACACAGTGCGTAAGAGAGAGACATAAAGTTCCGTTAGAGACAGAGACTTTCGTTCGGTCGTTCAATCGTTTTTTCAATTCACTCCCGTCCCAAAAGAAGTTTCACTTCAAAAATTTCAAGAGATTTCAAAGAATTTTGTAGGATTTTCAAAGATATCAATATATTTCTAGTGTACTTTGGAAAATAAATGAAATTAAATTAAATTTTAAGGAATTTTTAGCGATTTCAAAGATTTCAAGGGATTTTAAGGTATTTAAACAAATTGCACAAGATTAAAGGATTTCAATGATTTATAGGGATTTAAATGGTTTTTTAGCGAAATTTAAGGAATGAGTTTAATTTAATTTGAATTCCAGCGCATTTCCATGGATTTTAAGCAATTTCGTCAGATTTCATAAAAATTTCATGGAATTTTAAAGATTTCCAAGCATATCAGGAGGTTTTAAAGGATTCCAAAGGATTTAAACAAATTTTGAGGGACTTCCACGGATTTTAAGGCTTTTCCAAATATTTCAACTAATTTTAAAAAATTGAAAAAATGCATGGACGTGAAGGAAGCTAGATTAGTATGCCAGGACAGAAAAGTGTGACGACAAATATTTTCTAAACAGAGTGACAATAAAGTGAATGACGCCTGAAACAAAGACTTTGGACACTAATCGGCCCAAGCGGGGTACCACACATAACAATTTTGTGATCGCTAGAGAGATTGATCAGCAAACTGGGTCGGAGCAGTGTTGCGGAACGAACGTGTCATTTAAATAAATAACACGAGAATTCTAGATCAATCTAAAAAATCTATACCCCCTACCCCACATTACTTCTTTCCTCACCGAGCAAGTCACGCTTACCCCGAAAGGGAAATGACTTAACGGTATAATAATAATAATAATAATAATAATAATAGGTTTTCAAGAAATTTAAAAATATTTTAAAAACGATTTTAAAGATGATTTTGAAGATTTCCAAACATTTCCGGGGATTTTAAGGAATTCCAAAAGGTTTCAAAATATTAAAAAACCAGTATGTGGTAGTGGGGCCACACGGCAGAAGTGAAACTTTGATGGATTAACTTTGAAATTTTTCGTGAGAAATCATCATGAGTTTTGAGGAGATGGCATAGTAAGAGAGTGCAGAGAGAGATAGCATATATATGCTTTGGTTAGCGTGGCACTAGTGGGGATATTAAAGAAGAGTCTAAAGAAATTGCGAATCGCCGCATAAAAGAGAGACGCAATTTTAAAGAGAAGGTATAGACAGTGCGTAAGAGAGAGACAGAGAGTTCCGTTAGAGACATAGTTCGGTCGTTCAATCGTTTTTTCAATTCACTCCCGTCCCAAAAGAAGTTTCACTTCAAAAATTTCAAGAAATTTCAAAGAATTTTGTAGGATTTTCAAAGATATTAATATATTTCTAGTGTACCTGGGAAAATAAATAATATTAAATTAAATTTTAATGACTTTTTAGCGATTTCAAAGATTTCAAGGGATTTTAAGGTATTTAAACAAATTTCACAAGATTAAAGGATTTCAATGATTTATAGGAATTTAAATGGTTTTTTTAGAGAACTTTAAGGAATAAGTTTAATTTGAATTCCAGTGAATTTCCATGGATTTTAAGCAATTTCGTCAGATTTCATTACAATTTCATGGAATTTTAAAGATTTCCAAGCATATCAGGAGGTTTTGAGGAATTCCAGAGGATTTAAACAAATTTCAAGGGACTTCCACGGATTTTGAGGCTTTTCAAATATTTCAACTCATTTGAAAAAATTTAATCGGTTTTCAAGAAATTTAAAAATATTTTAAAAACGATTTTAAAGATTTCCAAACATTTTCCGGGGATTTTAGGGAATTCCAAAAGGTTTCAAAATATTAAAAAACCAGAGTGTAGTAGTGGGGCCACACGGCAGAAGTGAAACTTTCATGGATTAACTCTGAAATTTTTCGTGAAGAATCATCATGAGTTTTGAGAAGGCACAAAAGGATTGACGTCTTTCAATCTCGTGAACATTACTTTTTATAAACCGCCTAATGCTGGTTTTGGTAATGAATTTGAGACGGAGCTTTTTAATTACATGCTCAATTATAATAATGTTTTAATTACAGGGGATTTTGATACTAACTTAAATATTCGCTTTAACCAATCCAAATACCTTACGTCTTTGGTCAATTCAGCTGATTTATCTATAGAACCAAATGGATGTACGCACCACTCTGGAATGTCAAGTACATGGATTGACCTTATGGTCTCGGGAAGTTCTAACTAAAGTAAAAAATTATTCTCAACACCCAGTTCCCTTCCTGTCCAACCATGATCTCATTCAAATACATTACAATTTTAAATCAAGTATAAATGTCGCTCCATGTTTAAAAAAATTCATTCAATTTGAAATTTGAAATTCAATTTAAGCTAAGTAAAGTTGATGAGGATAGATTGTTGTTCACTCTGCTCTCTAAAGCTGATTGGAGAAGTGTATTTTCTGATAGAAATTTAAATTCAAAGGTAGAAAAACTCAGTAATATATTAATTTCAACATTCGATGTAGTAGCCCCAGTACATGATTTTCAGGTGAGGAAAAAAACTTGTCCGTGGATATCAGAAGAGATTAAAAGTCTCAGAAGGAAAAGAGACAGAAAGTATTCTCAAGCTAGGAGGACTAATGACCAGGCACGATGGAAGGAATTCCGTGTCCTTAGGAATCTGGCTCAAACTAAGATAAGGGACTCTAAAAACAAATATAACTATAATGCAATTGTTAACAAGAATAGGGATGAAAATATCTGGAAGGTCCTTCGGCGGCTTGGAATTATTCCCTCTCAAAGTCAATCTTTTGATCAGAACTACCCGGTAAATAACTTTATGAAACGTTTCTTGATTGAGCCTTTACCAATTGATACTACTCTCTTATCCAGTGAATTACCTCCCTTTGATGATGCTAACTTTTACTTCTCTTATATTGGGGCTGACTCTCTGCTTCCAGTAATTGCCAAGATAACCTCAGGGGCTATCGCTATTGATGGTATCTCGATTAAAATGGTTAAACTTTATCTCCGTGTGATACTTCCTGTTCTACTTCATATTCACAATTGTTCTCTACAGCTTGGGATTTTTCGCAATATTTGGAAACAAGCACTGATTCGCCCTGTTCTAAGATCACTAATCCTTCAACTCTTACAGATTTTCGTCCTATCTCTCTCCTCAGTGCATTAGCCAAGTCTCTTGAGAAATTAGTGGATAACCATCTAACTGAATATTTGGATAAACATAACCTGCTTGATCCTTTCCAATCTGGATTCCGGAGGGAGCAGAGTACCATCACTGCTTCCCTTAAATTTAGAGCTGATTTAAAAGCTGCAATAGATAAAAATGAAGTAACGAATGTTGTATTTTTTCATCTTTCCAATGCGTTCCAGTTGGTAAACCATGACCTTTTGACCCAAAAATTAAAAAACCTTAATATCTCTAACAGTGTCATTAATTGGTTCAAGTCTTACTTATGTAATCGCTTATAGTGTGTAGCAAGCAGTGATGGTCTTCGCTCTGACTGGAATGAGGTGATGAGTGGGGTTCCCCAGGGCTCCATACTTGGCCCCAAAATGTTTAATATGTTCACATGCGACCTTTCAGCTGTCTTATGCTACTGTAAATATCACCTTTATGCTGATGATAGCAAAATATATCTTTCTGGGCCTCTTAGTATACCCTTAGGAAACCTACTTCAAATGGTTCAGGAAGATATTTATAACGTCTACAACTGGGTAGTATCTAATGGTTTGAAACTCAATGCACGAAAAACATATGCTTTGCTAGTTGGATCCTTCATTCATAATCCATCTAAAGTCCTGCATTTCCTCCCACCTTTGTACTTGAACGTTCTTGCTATTGACTTCTCTGATTCTCTGAATGATCTTGACTTGATATTCAACAGGACTCTTTCTTGGAAAGAGCATGTTGAACTAATATCACGCAAAACCTTCAGAACTTTACATCAGCTTAGTCGGAGTAGGGACTCTTTGCCTACAGCTACGCGAATCCACCTTGTAAAAGCCTTAATTCTCCCTTATTTTGATTATGGGTGTGTGTTATATGATGGAATCTCTGATGACCTTAATTGCAAACTTGAACGTGCTCTCAATGCCTGCATCCGTTTTATCTATAACTTGTCGAAATTCGATCATATTTCTGAGTATAGGGAAAGAGCTGGCTTTATGACAGTTGCCAAGAGAAGACAATATTTTATAGGTAATTTGCTGTACATGATCTTTAAAAATTAAAAGACGTTATATTTATTGGAATTGTTTTTGCGGGATAATATGAACCTTCCAGGCGGGCCTGCACTGTTAGAAATTTCTTGAAAATTCAGTCACCTTTTCAAATACAGGAGTGATTGAAATTTCATTCAATAAAGAGTATGAATTAAAATTCATATACTGTATTTGAAATTTCAAGCATGACGGTTGCTCCTATGCGCGCATCAATGCGCACAGATGGTAAACAATACGCCGAGAAATTTTCGTGATCCCTCGCAAAATCGTGTTTATAATGAAAAAAAGTTTGTCTAAGTTTTTCCATGTGTATAATTCGCAGTGGACCGTAAAGGTTTTGATTTGCAGCGAAAGGAAAATAAAGGAAGATAAGTTTGCGTTGTATATTAAGATTATAATTTCTTCTGCTCGACTCTGATGCAGATTTAACCTAAAAAGACATTCCGGCATAATTGTGTATATTTTAATTGAGAATTTCAAGAACAGATTATTTTCTGCCCTTTGATCTTCAAAACCTATTTATCTGGATATATAATAAACAAAGCCCTAATAATAATCAGTGAACAAATTTGGTTGTCTATGCTATCAATTTTTCTGGGCTTCAATTGGATTTAGCCAAAAAAAATTTGAGTCGATTTCAAAAGTGTTCTTTCTGAGAAATCTCTTACTTTAATGTTTAAAGTTTTGGCAGACAGCCACAAAATGTTTCAAGAATGTCTTTTATACCCACAAAAATGTACCATTTTTAATCAATTTCACATAAGATTTTTGAGTTTACAAATTTCGAATATTGCAAAATGCCTTACTTTGAAAAATTAGCAATCCTTTATTTCTGCACTCAGAATAGTTTTATGCATAAGAAGCCAGATATAGATATCGGTTGAAAGCAAGTAATATTTACTTTACGAAGAATGAAAATATTTATTTTGTTTTTTACTACACTAAAGAACAACAATTTTCGTCAATTATTATAATATTGACTTATATAATAAGTAGTTAACGATGTTCCATGGATACACATGACCTCAAAATTAAATTACCTAGTATCTTTAAAATATTTCATGAAATCGAGAAAAAAACCACGTAAATATAACAACATTTTCTAGAGAATGTAAGTATTATTTTTAATAGTTGAATATGTAATTATATATTCGAAATTAGTATTTCAGTCTTTATTTTGTTCCTCGAAGATTCTTTATCAAATTGTTTTCGTGGGAGTTTTATTGAAACTTATACATTTTAAATAATAACTAGCTTGCTTGTTTTGAATAAAACCCGTACGAATGAAATTTGAGAGAATATTTTTTGGGCCAAAATAAGCCATCAATAATAAAGATTGTATTGTAAACCCAATTTTAAATATTATTCAATTTGAGGTTATGTGTACCCGTGTAATACACTCATGATTTGAATATATTAATTTTATTTTGGAAAACTTAATTCGTAGTAACTTTTACTTTAACCCAATACAAGTAACACTTAAGTGGAATTTTTTTCTCTGTCGACCCTAACGAATAAAACAATAATTTAGAAATGTAAAGAACTATAAAGATATTATACCCAGTAAGTGAGAAGAATTCGTCAAAGAATTTTTGACTATACTAATCTCAATTTCTTCTTCAAATGCGTATAATAAATTGGAATTAAGTGTTAAAATGAAATTTCCCTGGTTATTTACAATTATTATAAATATCAGCAGAGTGGCAGAGATAGTATTTCGGAAAGGATGCTTGTTAAATGACAAGCAAAACGTGCTTTGGGTTTTTTATTTAATTTAATACTACCCGTGTAGAAATTATGACCGGGTTCGGGCCGGATTCCGGCAGGGTTGCCCTGCTTGTATCCGGAATCTGGCCAGGCTGCCCTGTCGGATTCTGGTTGGTTTCGTCACGCTGCGCTGGTCTGATCCCGGCCGGGTTACCCGGTTGGATTCCGGATACAAATAGGGTAACCCGGTCGGGATCCGACCGGTTTTTGACTGGGCTCCTCGATCGGATACTGGTCGGGCTGCAAGAAAAATTTGTCAATAAGGAATTAAAAAAAAAATAAGGCCAACATAGATTATCAACAATATTTTTATTTGGCAGGTACATCGTGTTCATCATCGATTCTTTCTTCGCGGTCTCGATTGGATCCATTTTTATTTCTGGCACCTCCCCAATACTGAAAAATATATCAGAAATTAATACTTCAATAAACACATTTATTTTTCTTCATGAAATTAAAAATTTCACAAAGAAAGTCCATAAAATTTATTAAGAAAGTTAAGAAATACAATATTTGAACCTATCAAAACTTACCTCCAATGTCATTCAGTGATTCTATGTTTAGTGCTCCGATATTTTCGGTGTCATAATCTCCATTAGAATGATCCGAATGATCAGTATCATAATTATTATTTTCAGTTTTTTCTCTGAATTTTAGAACTAATCTACGCTTTTTCGCTCGCAAACGATTTTGATCGCGGACTAAGTTCTTTTTCTCCTGGTCCCTTCTTTTCTTTAGATGATTTTAAGGTTATGATACTTCTATTATGCACCATTTTTGTCGTCTGCTAATATTGATTACTGTCTGCCCATTCATACGGCGCGGTGTATTGTTCCACACGTCACAAATTTTTTGGCGCACGTATTTGAAATTTGGTCTTTAGTGATCGAAAGTTTTTTTTTAACGTATGGGGAAATTTTTAATTTAAATTAGCAAAAATGAATCATTCAATATATTCTTAAAATTAATGTCATACAGTTTTTAATCAAAATAATTTTTCGACTGTCCGATGAAAATAGTCTTAACTCACATCTACGAAAACTAAATGTATTAATTCTATTCTACTTCACTAGAATGTTTTATCTTCATACCCTAATATATAGTGATACGACATTTTAATGAAGCAGAGTATAATTTATACATTCTGTTTTCGGAACTTAAAGTTAAAACTACTTTTTTCGGAAAAGTCGTTTTATTCAGTAGGACAATCTCTTCAACATTTCCGAAACCTAGCAAATCCCGATTGGAATCTAGTCGGATACCAGTCAGCCGATTAAATAAATATTTGGCCGGGCTAAACCAGATTAAAGCCTGCTTTGTCCTAACCGGAATCTGGTCGGACGCCGACGAGGTAAATTACAAACAGTAGACCAGGTTAAATTATTTTTGTCCGATTTGTTCTGACTAGATCCTGACCGGAATCTAGTCGGATACAGGCCACGCAATTAAGAAATAGTAAACCGGGCTAAATCAGGTGTGGCGTGGTTTGTCCCGACTGGGTTCCAGTGGGAACCCGGCCAGATCTTGACCGGGCAATTAAGGAATAGTAAACCGGGCTAAATCAGGTGTGGCAAGGTTTGGCCCGACCGGGTTCCAGTGGGAACCCGGCCAGATCTTGACCGGGCAATTAAGGAATAGTAAACCGGGCTAAATCAGGTGTGGCAAGGTTTGGCCCGACCGGGTCCCGGTGAGAATCCGGTCGGATCCCGGCCGTGCAATTAACAAAATAGTATCCCGGTTTGACCTGGTCAGATTCCGGCCAGAAACCTTCTTCTGGCCGGGTCAAACTGGGCTATTTCTACACGGGTACATGTGTATTATAACTTAAAAGCTTGTAAAGTTCTAACTGAAGACTCACATGAAGTTTCACAAACAAAAAATGAGTTTTCAAGGGGGGAAAAATGCCTTTATATTTAAAATGATGTTTCCATATTTTTCTATAATTTTATATGCAGTTAATGAATTTCTAATAAATATTTTTTTGGGAACCTAGATAGTTTTATTAAAGATATTTTGGAAAATTCTACATAAATTATTTATAAAGCTTGGTTTTTTCAAAAATCTTTATTAAAATCTATCTGGGTTCCTAAAAAAGTATTTGTTTTGAAATTCATTATCTGCGTATTATATTTTTTCCCAGTACAGCTGTTTCAATTACCGTTATTGAAATTTCAATTACAATCATTTGAAATTTCAATTACAATCATTTG
>CAKNYM010050859.1:104623-127043 GCA_932195095.1 Andricus curvator
TTCATGTATTTTGTTGAAAAGTCGTTTTTTTGAAGTAGAAAATTAATCTTGTTTGTTGAAAATTCATTTTTATGGTTGAAAATTTAACAATTTGGTTGAAAATTCGTTGTTTTTTTGTTCAAAGTAATTGTTTTTATCCAAATTTCTATCTGAAAATTTAACATTTTTGGTTGAAACTTTATCCTGTATACTGTATTAGTTAAAAATTCAACTATTTGGTAGAAAATTAATGTATTTTGTTAAAAAGTCATTTTTTTGCGTCGAAAATTAATCTTGTTTGTTTAAAATTAATCTTTATGGTTGAAAATTTACCAATTTTGTTGGAAATTCGTTCTTTTTGTTCAAATTAATTTTTCTTATCAAAATTTTTATCTGAAAATTTAACTATTCAATTTTTGATTGAAACTTTATCCTGTATATTTTATTAATTAAAAATGCAACTATTTGGTAAAAAATGCATGTATTTTATTAAAAAGTCGCTTTTTTGGGGAGAAAATTAATATTGTTGGTAGAAAATTCAACTTTTTGGTTAAAAATTCAACTATTTGGTAAAAAACTCATATATTTTGTTGAAAATTCTTTTTTTTTTTGGGTAGAAAATTATTCTTCTTTTTTGAAAGTTTAAACTATTTGGTTAGAAATTCAAGCACTTTGTTTAAAATCTAATCATTTTTGGAAAACTTAACTGTTTTGTTAAAGTCATCATTTTTTGTCAGAAATTCAACTATGTTGTTACAAATTCTTCCAATTGGATTGAAAATTTTTCTTTTATAGTAGAAAAGTTATCCTCTTTGTTTGAAAATTTATCTTTCTTGGATAAAAAGTAACTTTTTTGTGAAAGTTTGAATAGAAAGCAGTGCTTTAGCCTAGAGTTATGAATTTATAAAATTAATAAGGTGATTGACACTTGCTTTATTCTTATACCCTTCTAATAAATAGTGGAAGTCTTTAAAAATAGAATCAAGGACTTTCATGAAAAAAATTACTTTTAATATCAGAAACGATTCCTTTAAGTTCAACTCTTTCTCAGAATTTAATCAAGAAATCTTGAATTTATATTTTTTTTAAAACTCTTTCAATTATTTTTGGGTGTTCCAAAATTTCTTAACATTGAGTTTTAAAAATTAATGTTCACGAAGTTTGAAGACTTCCAGAAATTTGAATAATAAAAAAAAGGTGCTTTCAAGATAAATTATTCCCCCAGATAAAATTCTTTGGAAACAATTCCCCAATTTAAATTTTTGTATAAGAAAATATTTAAAAAAAACAAGGTAATTATTTAAAATCTAAAAAAAACACATCATATCCTGGGTATCCCGCTTTCAAAAATTTTTCTTCGTTTTTCCAAATTTCTAATTCAAAACTGAACCACAAATCAAAGTGTTCAAAGAGGTACACATATTTTGAAATTTTAATATAAATTATTTCAAAATATAACTATATAAAACTGGAAACCTTAAAACATTTTCATTTAAAATGTAAGCCTCTAAAATTAAATAATTTTGGATTTTGCGAAATAAAAATTCGAGCGTTTCAAAAAGAAGCACTGAAACTTATATTGTTTCAGATTTCCAATTGAATTTGTCCAGAATTTTCTACATTTCATGAATTAACCTTTTTTGAAACTTCATACCACTTCATACTTCATGGCCAACGGCCATACCACGCTGAAAAACCCAGTTCTCGTCAGATCACTGAAGTTAAGCAGCCTTGGACGCGGTTAGTACTTGGATGGGTGACCATTCAAGAATACTGACATGAGTGCTGTTGGCACATCGTGGGTGTGGTGAGCCCACACTTGTAGTTATTTATAACTACAAGAAAAACCTAGAAACACTACCCGAATCGGGTAGTGTCACGCCTACCCTGAAAGGGAAATGGTTTAATGGTATATATATATATATACCCTTATTCTTCCCAAATTGTATACAAAATCTTTCTCTAAAAAATAAGTGTGTCACGAAAATCTCGATAACACTGTTATTTTTATTATATATATACATATATTATATATAATAATAATAATAAATAATATATATATATATTTATTATATATATTATTTTCCTCAAAGCCGATTGGGTAACTAGAAAAATTCGAAGGAAGGAATGTTGCCAAATTCACACACATGATTAAGAATTGAAATTTAATAACGAATTTTTTATTTATTATTACATTTTTAGTTAAAATAATTAATTTTCAACCAAGAAAAAGGAAACTTTCAACAAAATAGTTAAATTTTCAACCAAACTGATGAATCTTTGATAAAAAAATGAATTCTCAACAAGAAGTTTATAATTGTTGATATTTCCACCAAAAGATATTTTAATTTTCAACAAAAGAGTTGAACTTTAACCAAGGAAGATTTTTCAACCAATGAAGAAAAAAATCTTATCCAAAATGTTGACTTTTTAAGTCATAAAGACAAAATATGCATTTTCTACCAAAATAATTAAATTGTCGACAAAAAAGACGAATTTTCAACAAAATAGATGAATTTTCAACTCAAAAATATCAATTTTCTGACGAAAATGGAACATCTAAATTTTTAGTGAAAAAATGAAATTTCAATAAAAATAAGAATTTTCAACAAAATTTGTTAAATTTTTAACCAAAGAAATGAATTTTTAACTAAAATGATGCATCTTTAAACAAGAAAATAAAATTTTAACCAGATAGTGGACTTTTCAACCCAGAAGATGAATTTTCTACCAAAAAAAGACAAATTTTCAACAAAATAGATAAAAAATCAACTAAGAAAGATAAATTTTAAACAAAACATAGACTAGTTTAATTTTAAGTTAGAAAAATCAGTTTTTAACCAAATAAAATAAATTTTCAACGAAACAGTTAAATTTTCAACTAAACAGATGATTTTCAGCCAAACAGATGAAATTTCAATCAAAAAGATTAAATGTCTATAAAAAAATATAAGAATGGAATAGTTAAATTTTGAGTAAAAAAAACTAATTTTCAACCAAAGAAATGAAATTTTAATCAAAAAGATTAATTTTCTACAAAAAAATAATAATTTTTAACAAAATACATGAATTTTCAACCTAATAGTTGACTTTTCAGCCAAAAAGGTTATTTGTCTACTATAAAAGATACATTTTTAACAAAATAACAAAAATTTTAATAAAATAAAATCATCAACAAAAAATAGAATAGTTTAATTTTCAGTTAGAGAAATAAGTTTTTAAGCAAATAAAATTAATTTTCAACAGAATAGTTCAATTTTTAACTAAACAAACTAATTTTCTACCAAAAGGATTAAATGTCTACCACAAAAAAAATTTCGACAAAAGATTTAGTTAAACTTTAATTTAAAAAATTAATTTTCAATAAAAAAATGAATTTTTAACAACAAAAAAATGAATTTTCAACTAAAAAAATTAATTTTATACTGAAAAGGAATATTTTTTAACAAAATACATGAATTTTCTACTATGAAAGATACATTTTTAACAGAATAACACAAATTTTAATCAAATAAAATTATCAACAAAAAATAGAATAATTTAATTTTCAGTCAGAGAAATAAGTTTTTAAGCAAATAAACTGAATTTTAAACAAAATAGTTAAATTTTCAACTAAACAAATGAATTTTCTACCAAAAGGATTAAATGCCTATCAGAACAAAAATTTCGACAAAAAATTTAGTTAAACTTTAATTTAAAAAATTAACTTTCAAGAAAAAAAAACTAATTTTTAACCAAAAAAATGAATTTTCAACCAAGAAAATTAATTTTATACTAAAAAGGAATATTTTTAAATAAAATACATGAATTTTCAACCATTTTTTTAAATTTTTAATGGAGTTTTCAACTGAAGAAGATTGATGTTCAACGAAACATGAAATAGTCAAATTTTCAGTAAAAATAATTAATTTTCAATAAAACAACTGATTTTCAAGCATACAGAAGTTTTCAACCAAATACTAGTTGAATTTTCAACTGAAGATTTTCAACTAAAATGATGAATCATTAACAAAAAAAATGAATTTTTTTACAAAGTAGTTTTTACAAAGTAGTTGAATTTTGAACCAAAAAATCTTGAAAATTTAATTAAATAGTCATATTAGAAGAAAAATTCTGGGACCAAAGTCAAATTTACAAAATGATTCGACCAAAAATTTTTCCGTTTTTTTAACTATGAGTTTTTATTTTTTTTTATTAGAGAGAGCGAGAGAGAGAGAGAGAGAGAGCGAAGCTCAAATTTTTAATAGAACTAGCGAAAATTAACCGTTTGTGCTAAATTTCATCATGAACATTAATGTCAAATTTTTCTTATTCTTGAATTTAAAAATAAAATTTTGATATAAATAGAAAATAATTTAATACATTTATGTGACAAATATGTCCAGAAAACGCAGTAAATGGACCCTGATAGAAAATTCGAATCAAATCAAATAGTCGAATTTAATTCTACCTTAATAAATAGTTCATCATGAAATACCATGAAATAAATTAAATTAAATAAATAATTAAATAAATTTAAAAAAAATTAAAAGCACGGTGTCAGATTATTACACACGCGGAGAGTCATATTTTGTCCATGAAAAAAATAATCTCCCAAATTTTTAAGAATTGTAAGTAAGTGAAAAAAATGGTGTCATTCATATTGAATTTTTTCGCTATAACAAGAAAACTTGTACAAATAATAGACAAATTTCTCAAATTATATAAGATTTTCTGCAAAATTTATAAAAAAATGTTGGAAAATTGAACAGAGTTTATTTTTTTTAAGGAAGGGTAATTAGTGCGCGCATAGTGCGCACAATGTTATAGTTTATTTAAAAACCGATAAACAATTTCATCTTTTTTTTGTGTGTGAAAGTCATTACCTTTTGTAATATTTCAATTGGTATATCAAGTACAGAATAAAATACTTTTATGAAGCTTGTGTAAAATCTTTAACGTCAATAACATTCTGACATAAAAAAATTTGAATTCTGAATTTCAAACAATATTATTTTTTAAAGTTACCACAAAAATTGTGTGGAAGCATTTACACTTATTTCCACATTTTTAAACTGATTCTCTATTTCGTAAGTTTAAACTGTTTTATAATATGTAGTACTAGGGAAAAATTTCGATCCTTATACATAGAATACATATTTGATGAAATATAATATATTATTATTAATTATTTTATTTTATTAGTAACTTGTTAATACAAGGAATTAAGTTACTGAAAAGTTACGTTATTTGTAACTTTTAGGGTAACTTCGTTACTTTCTGAAAAAGTAACTTGTAAAGTAACTTATTTATGATTTTGCAGTACCTTGGAACTTTAATTTTAGTTACTTTAAAGTTACTTTGTGTTTTTTTTTTGTATATTTATGGGTCAGTTATGGGTAGAAAATTAGTCTCTTTTGGTTGAGGATTGAGCTATTATATTTTCTTGAAAATCCATCTTTTTTGGTTGAATGCAACTGTGAATGATTTCAAATTAAAGTCTTTTTTGCTTAAAATAATATCAATTATTATATTTTTCGTCACAAATTCATGCATTTCGTTAAAAATTCAACTATAATATTTTATTTGGTTGAAAAGTAACTTTTTTGTTGAAAATTCATATTTTCCATTTGAAAATACAACTGTTTTGTAGAAAATTCGTCTTCTTGTCTTGAAAATGCATCAAGTGGAAATTTCTTTCTTTCTTGTTTGAAAATTCGACTTTTTCGTTTAAAAATTGATCTCTTTTGGTTAAAAAATATAATTTATTTTGGTTGAAAATTCAACTATTTTGATAGAATATTAATTTGATTTGGTTGACAATTCAGCTACATTGTTGAAAAATTATCTTTTTTGGTTGAATCCAAATGTGTTTGATTTCAAATTAAAATCTTTTTTGATTGAAATAATATGAAGTATTTTTATTATTTTTCGTTGAGAATTCATCTATTTTGGTTAAAAATTCATGCCTTTTTTTTTAAATTCAACAATTTTATTTTGTTGAAAAGTACCTTCTTCGTCAAAAAATCATATTTTCGGTTTGAAAATGCATATGTTTTATGGAACACTCGTCTCTTTGGTTTAAAAATAATTCAGTGGACATTTTTTGTCTTTTTTGGTCCAAAAGTTGGCTTTTTCGTTTCAAAGTTTATCTCTTTTGGCAAACAAATCTAATTTTTGTTGGTATAAAATTCAACTATTTTGATAAAAAATTAAGTTGGTTTGATTGAGGATTCAACTATTTTCTTGAAAATGGTAGAAAGTTCAACTAGTTGGTTGAAAAATAACTAACATTTTGTTGAAAAAACAACTCTTTTTTTTGAAAATTTGTCTTTTCTGGTGGAAAATGTAACTACTTGTTTGAAAATTTGCCTACTTTGTTAAAAATTCAGTTGTTTGGTTAAATATTCATAATTTTATTTGAAAATTCATCTCTCGTTGAAAATTTAAGTATTTTCTTTCATTTTTAAATTTATTTTCTTTTTTTTTTAGGGTGGAAAATTCAAATATAGCGCTAGAAAATTTAACTATTTAATTGAAAATTAATATATTTTGTTAAAAATTTCAATGTTTTGGTAGAATTTCCAAATTTTGTCAAAAATTAACTTTTTTGTTGGAAATTTAACTCTATTGTAGAAAATTCGTCTTTTTGTTTGAAAATGGTAGAAAAATTCAATTATTTGGTTCAAAATTGAATTTTTCGTTGAAAATGAATATTTTCGGTACGAAAATTCATGTATTTTGTTAAAAATTTAGATTTTTGGGTAAAAATAAAAATGTTTGGTTAAAAAATGTGACTGAAAAATCTTACTTCAACTAATGCCTATATCTTTTTTAATTAACTTTTTCTGAATTATCATCTTAGTTATTTTGATTTTTGAACCATAAAATTAAGGAACTGAAAAAAGTAACTTTTTAGCAATGATGGGTTAGTTACTTTTTAAAAGGAACTAGTTATAGTTACCGTTACATCACGAAAAAAGTAACTAGTTATCGTTATTACCGATTCAAAATGTAACTTTTTCTTACTTGCATTTCCGAAAAAAAAGTGATTATCGTTACTTTTTAAGTTACTTTTGTATTTCAGAAATATAGATCCAAATTTAATTTTTACAAAACTTTATTTATAACTTACGAGTGATAGTTGTTACACTTTTTAATGAAAGTCATAGGTTAGTCATGACCCACATAATATTTCTAAAATAAGGAATATTTTAGAAAATTTTGAATTTCAGTGTGAAAGAAAAATGTCAGCTTTTCTATTTTGGGCTATAAATCTCTTTGGCGCTGAAAATTAATTATTTCTTTCTAAAAGTGTTTCTTTAGATTTACCTAGTTACGACTTCCTTTTCTAAAAGATTTACAATATTCTAAGACAAACCGAAAATTTTTAGTGGACCTTTGAATATCCAACCAAATAGTGGAATCATTAACTAAACAATATAAATTTCAAACAAAAAATGGAATGATTAAATTTTCATTTATAAAAATGAATGTTTAACAACGAAAAAATGTTAACAAAATAGTTAGTTTTTCAACGGAAGAGATGAATTTTCAACTGAAATGATGAATCTTTAACACAAAAAGAAAACATTTTTAACAGAGTAGTTCAACTTTAAATAAAAAATTATGAATTCTCAATGAAAAAGGTAATAGTTGAAATTTCAACCAAAAAAGATTTTCATTTTGAATCAGGTACAGTTGAACTCAACCAAAAAAGACGATTTTACAACAAAATAGGTGCATTTGAAACCAAAGAGATGAATTTTCAACCAAGAAGATAATTTTTTACCAAAAAAAGACGAACTTTTAGCAAAATACTTGAATTTTTTTTCAATTGAAAAAATAATTTTGAACGAAAAAAGATGACTTCTTAACAAAAAATGTAACAGTTGATATTTCAACCAAAAAATGTTTTTATTTTAAATCCAAAAAAGTTAAATTTAACCAAAAAACTATTTTTTAACAAAATAGTTGAATTTGCAGTCAAGACAGAAAAAAATCAACCAGATTGTTGAAGTTTCACGACATACAGGCAAATTTTCATCAAAAAAGTTGATTTTCAGCCAAATAATCCAATTTTTATCCAAAAAAGATGAATTCTCAATGAAAAATGTAATAGACAAAATTTCAACCAAAAAAGACGAATTTTCAACAAGATTGTTTAATTTGAAACCAAAGAGATTAATTTTGTACAAAAATGCATGTACTTTCAGCTACAAAAGATCAATTTTCAACAAAATAGTGCAATTTAAAACCAAAGATGAGAATTTTCAACCAATAAAATTAATTTTTTATACCAGAAAAGACTAATTTTAAACAAAATATATGAATTTTCAACTAAAAACGATCAAATTTCAACCAAAAAGGTCATAGTTAAATTTTCAACTGAAAAAAATTAATTTTTGACGAAAAAAGATGAATCCTCAACTAAAAGTGTAATAGTTCATATATTTTAAACAAAAAAATTGTAATTTTAAATCAAAAAAAGTTTAATTCAACCGAAAAACTAATTTTCAATAATACGGTTGAATTTTGAACCGAATGAAATGATTTTCTTTCAAAATCGTTTAATTTCGAACAAAATAATTAAATTTTTAACCAAATAATACAATTTGTATTAAAAAAAGATGAATTTTCAATTAAAATAATAGGTAAATTAACTGATATACTTAAATTTCCAGTTAAAAAAATTAATTATTAATCAAAAAGGAGTGAATATTTGACTCTGAAATTATTTTTTTATTTCTTTCTAAGTGTTTCTATAGATTTTAGAAAATTATGAATTCCAGGGTGGGAGAAAAATTGCAATTTTCCTATATTGGGCTATAAATTTCTATGGCTATCTGCCACCAAAATTTGAATAGTGAGAATAAAAAAATATTTGTAAAAGCAAAAAAATTGATTGATTGTCGCAAAAAAGACTTGTGAACTACATTTCGAAAGTAACTAAAAAATAACGGTTTTTATAGTTACTGTTACTGACAAAAATGTAACTAGTTACCAATTCTTTACTTACTCATAAATTCATGTCGTTACCACTATCGTTACAAAAAAAAATTAACTAGTTGAAAGGAACTAGTTACTTCCCATCCCTACTTTTTAGGTAACTTGAAGTTACTTTATCTACTGATGGGCAGAAAAAAATTATATCATTTAAAGTAATTGTTTCATGTTTATCCTAAAAACTGTAGTTAAGAATTTTTTGACTTTTTGTAGTTATCATTAAAGCGGAACAAAAGCAATGCAAAATAAAGTATTTTGCTGTATATTTATAAAAAATTTGGTCTTTTCTATATTTTGAAGACTTTTTGATGATTTAGTGCTTCAATCTTAAATAAATTTAGGATAAAACGTGTCTACCCATACACTATGTGCGAGCATCTAATGTGGCGAATAATACTTCAATTTGTGTACATTTATATAAAACATACTTAAATAAAAATTAATTTTTTCCAATATCAAAATATTCTTAGCGAAATATTTTGTTGATAGTGTAACATTATTTTACATTCGTAATAATATTCGTAATCTTTCTTCACTGGTTTTTAGGTTAGTTACGTGATTACGTACCTTAATCAAAAAGGTTAACCTTTTTGACAGAAATCTTATGAAAATCTCTTAAACTTACATGCTATTACATAAAACTTAAATTTTTTTTCTAACGCTTTATTTTACTGAAATTTGTTGTTCTAATTTTAAAAAGCCTTTTTTGATTGGCTATTCCAAGACAGATAAGCACTGCACCACATTAGGGAACATGCAGGTAACTTGACGCAGATGCACTTTTAG
Source organism: Andricus curvator (assembly GCA_932195095.1). NCBI lineage: Eukaryota > Metazoa > Arthropoda > Insecta > Hymenoptera > Cynipidae > Andricus > Andricus curvator. The sequence goes on from CAKNYM010050859.1 coordinate 114,374, forward strand.
GAAAACCTAAAATTAACGTTTTTAATTATTTCCAATACAATTTTGTCTATGAATAGAGCAAACCTAAGATGACATGCTCTATATTTTACTACAACAAAATCCCTTATATTATTCTTTAACAACAGAGATAGATTTTGGGGCGGCACATTAGGCGCCGCGCCCCTACTTGGCAAACTTTGATTTCACAAATCCCATCCCATTAAGATGATTTTGATCTCAGCTGACTCGGACTCAGAGCCAATAAATCGAAGAAAGCGTCTGCCACAAATTGAAGGAAGTATATATTTTTGACACGTGACGGCCGACCTTGCCGTGAGATATGCCATTAGAGTTCTTTATCGGGCCGGTGTGTTGTGGCAGTCGGTTTCTATGGCACCAAGTGACCTGGTCAATCCACCACGTGGTCAGTAACCGGAGTATATAAACTATAAAATACCCTTTAGACTTTATAGGCTCGAGCATTCGAGATCCCTAGCTAGCTAGCCAGCTAACTAGATTTCCTCCCTTATTCTGATTCGCATTTAAGATCGTACACGTAATGCCAGAAGGAGGTCAACTCACGAGTCTTACCTGTCACGATAATCAACATTCAACATCGGTCCCCTCTGTTTTATTTTCAAGCGCTGACCCGATTAGGTGACTGGATGACGAGGAGGAGGCGATGATAGGAGGCCGAAGAGGGTGCCGAGGATGCCTGAGGCCGTTGTCGATCTAGTCGGACTCGGACCTCGGTGCCAAAGACGGGCATGGACCATGCTAAGACGCCGTTGATCCCGCAGAAACATCATCAGGAGAGATCTCGTCCTAGGAAGCAGGAACGCGCAGCCGATGTGTCCTTGCCCCCGTTGACACCGTTTCCCAATCACCGACCCAGAGCGAAAACCCCATGGATCTCTAACTCTCCTAACCCGCATCCTTTGGGAACTCAAGACTGCTCCCAGAAGAGGAGACCCTACAAGTAAAGATGAATCAGATTAGATTTACGTATATATGTTTCGACATTTATTTTCTTTCAATGAGTGGAGTACTTTGAACTTCTTTCTTTCAGTTTAGAATTTTTTATTAGAGGGAAAAGGTACACTGAGAAAAATGGATTATACGAACTGAATGATAGAATCAATGAATAATACACCGTATAGAAAAGTATATTAGCGCGTATAATCTACAATATTTTTCTAATATATGAAGATGTTACCAAATATAATCTCTAGATGTTAAATTCTTATAATCTTCAGGCATTCATTTGTAACATCTCGGATTTTAAAATATCCAGGCGCCTGTATAGTCGCAGATGGTACACCGAGAAAAATGGATTATACGAACTGGTTAATAGAATTGAAGAATAATGCACCGTATAGAAAAGTATATTATCGCGTATAATCTATAATATTTTTCTACTATATGAAGATGCTACTAAATATAATCTCTAGATGTTAAATTCTTATAATCTTCAGGTATTAAATTGTAACATCTCAGATTTTAAAATATCCAGTCGTCTGTGTAGTCTCAGATGGTACGTCGCATCGCGGCGCGTGACATATGCATCCGTTCGCATTGAAACAAGTAATAAATAAGTTATAAAATGATTATTAGTGCTAAATCACACGTGATTTAGATTTAGAAAATGGGTAAGTTTATATTTTTGTTCATTACACATCACTGCCACTTGTACAAGTGCAGAAACTTAGCCTCCTTTATTTTCGTTTTTGTAGTCTCATGATAGCAACTTTCCTGCTTATTGTGTGTTTAAAAAATTGAAATTTGTTTCCAGTTCTACTTCCGAGCTCTTCTATCAAAATTGTGTATAGGTTTATAAATAGGTTTGCAAAAATTATCATATATATTTGAGGTTATCTAATTGACCAGGATTCTAATATAGATATTAGATTTTAAAATCTTGGATTATAGATTTTATTATCTCAGATTATAAAGTTGAATTATCCAAGATATTATCCTGTAATATCTATTTCTTGATATCTACAGATTGTATCTAATAATCTGGATCGCTGTCCCATAGTTAATAGTCCAAGATTATATCCGGTACCATATTTTTTATTACCGGGTATAATCCATTTTTCTCAGTGTACGTTGCATCGTGGCGCGTGTCATACGATATGCATCCGTTCGCATTGAAAAAAGTAATAATTAAGTTATAAAATGATTATCAATGCCAAACCACACGTGATTTATATTTAGAAAATGGGTAAGTTTATGTTTATTTTCATTGCACATCACTGCCACTTGCAGAAGTACAGAAAATTAGCCTCCTTTACTTTGGTTTTTGTAGTCTTATGATAGCCACTTTCCTGCTTATTTGGTATATAGGTTTATACATACGTTTGCAAAAATTATTATATATATTTGAGATTATCTAATGGACAAGGATTCTAATATGAATATTAGATTTTAAAATCTTGGATTATAGATTTTATTATCTCAGATTATAAAGTTGAATTATCCAAGATATTATCCTGTAATATCTATTTCTTAATATCTATAGATTGTAGTTCTAATAGTCTGGATCGATGTCTCATAGTTAATAGTCCAAGATTATATCCGGTAACATATTTTTTATTGCCGGGTATAATCCATTGTTCTCAGTGTAGCTTCCACGCTGAACTTACACAAACCAGACCTTTACATCTTCGGTTTTTTTTAACTTTGGCTACTTCACGGAGAAAAATGGATGTTGACTACTATATGTCCAAAAAGTTTAGGCACCGCGATTTTTGTACAGATTTTCGTGAAAATCTCAGCAGAAAAAAATTCTAAAAATATGAGACAACATGCATATTGCAGGTGAAGGTTTTGACAATACTGATACAGAGTTTCAAAATTTTCAGATGATTAGCGATTATTTCTGGGCGAGTGAAAGGTGAAAAAGCATAATAATCATATGATCCCTTCAGAATACTCAACTTTGAATGGCTGTAAGTCACTGAAAATGAATTATAAAAATTCTGCAAAAAATATATGGGGTTCGTTGATCCTTTCTGTGCACAGTGAAGAAATTTAGTGCCAAAATAATCATTTGTTAATAAGTTATTAACAAAAGAGTGGGAAGGTATCATCTCCGAAACTAGGGAACGTACAGAGATGATTCTTGAAGCAAATTACACATTTTTGGCTTCTGAAAATGTTGTACGTATTGTCAATGAGCAAAAAGTTGCACTTGAATGTTTAAAAAATTATTTTCTTTTTGGAAACATACAAAATACTTTTTGCTCATGTCAGAAGCCAAAAATGTGTAATTTGCTTCAAGAATCATCTTTGAACGTTCCTTAGTTTCGGAGATGACACCTCCCTACTCTTTTGTTAATAACTTATTAACAAATGATTATTTTGGCTCTAAATTTCACCACTCTCCACGGAAAGGATCAACGAAACCCATATATTTTTTGAAGAATTTTTATAATTTATTTTCAGTGACTTACAGCCATTCAAAGTTGAGTATTCTGATATGATCATATGATTATTGTGCTTCTTCACCTTTTACTCGCCAGGAAATAATCGCTAATCATCTGAAAATTTTGAAACTCTGTACCAGTATTGGCAAAACCTTCACCTGAAACATGCATCTTGTCTCGTATTTTTATAATTTTGATCTGCTGAGATTTTAATGAAAATCTGTACGAAAATCGCGGTGCCTACACTTTTTGGACAGATAGTAGGGTGGACCAAAAATGCATTGGAATATTTTTTTCCGAATTTTTATGAATAACGCCCCGGAATTTGTTCGAATCCACACAGAAATAAATCCATTTTTTTTAGAAAAAAATAATATTTAGAGGTGGCGCAAGCCCCATAAAGTCTAACAAGTATTTTCCATAAAAAAATACGTTTTTGTAAATTTTATTCAGAATCCTCAATATTAGCTGAATCGAGTTGAAACTCAACATTTCTCTTCACAATTAGCCATGGCATACGAATAAAATATTAATTTTCAAATATCACCCCCATAAGTCTGTTTTATAGGGTACCAAAAAAATCCATAAGTAAAAAAATGGGTTTTGCAAGTTTTTGGCGCTAATTAGGATTTTTTTGCGTTTTTTTGATGCAAATTGGTTCTCATACATAAAACACTACTTTATAATGATAATTAGATGTTTACATAAATTTTTTAAACAATTTATTTTTGTTTTTAGCAATTTTCTCTTAGAATGGAGATAGAAAGTCGCGTTTTTTCCAAAAATGTTCCACTTTTGTCCATTTTTCAATTAGAGTGAAGTAGTAATTAATTCAAGTTGGTAAAAATAATTGTTTGATCAATTTATTATTATTGTTAATATTCTCTTTGCTTACTGGTGAAAAGTTGCGTTTCTTCTGAAATTGTTAACTATTTGTCTATTTTTCATTTGCAGTGACTTAATAATGAATTAAAACAAAAATAATTGTTTAAACAAATTATTATTTTTCATCTATATTATTGCCAGATAGTTGCGGTTTTTTCTGAAATTTGCAACTTTTTGCCCACTTTTCACTTATGTTAGTGAGGTAATAATTGATGCGACTCAATAAAAATAGTTTTTTAAACAATTTATCATTGTTTATAACTATTTTCTCTCAGATAAGTGCTAGAAAGTTGCGGTTTCTTCTTAAATGTTCAACTTTGCTTTGCCCTTTTAGTTATGAACAAATGATAAATAAACATTAGGGAGAAACATTTTTTAAACAATCTCTTTCTTTTGCGTGAATACCTTTTGCTGGAGAGGGCTGATATCAAAATATGTTCAATTCCAAATTTTTCTTTTACGCTTTGCAATAAACTTCTTGTTGTAATTTAAAACAAAACTTTGACAAGTCATTTACACACTTAACTTCTCCCAACTACTCATAATTTTTCCATTCTTTGTTTTTGTCCCTTATGTAAGATAGCTTTGTTGTTTGAATAAATTTGTTTAAACATTGGGAAAAGAGCAAAAATAATTCACTTAAAAAAGTAAAATACTATTTAAAAAATGATTTTTGTTGAGGTTCACTTATTATTTGTTCATAACTAAAAAGTCAAAGTAAAACTAAAGATTTCAGAAAAAAGCAACTTTCTAGAATTACTCTAAGATAATATAGTTATAAACAATCACCAATTGTTTAAACGACTATGTTTGTTAATTTGTATTAATCATTACTTTACTAAGTAAAAATTGGGTAAAAAGTTAAACAATTCGGAAGAAATCGCAACTATATTTCATTAATAAACTTTAATTAATTATTTAAATCAATCCAAGTGAAAAGTGAACAAAAAAGGTGAAAATTTTAGAAATAACTGCAATTTTCTAGCATTATTCTAAGAAAATATTATTAACAATAATAATAAATTGTTTAAACAATTATCTGCATAAAAAGTGGAAAATTTTGGGAAAACCCGCAAATTTCTATCTCCATTCTCAGAGAAAATGGCTAAAAATGATTATTAATTGTTTAAACAATTGATTAAAATGTCTACTTATCAGTATAAAGTAGTATTTCTGAATGTGTTGTTATTTGTGTGTTATTTTATTTTGTTGTATTTCAATTCCATGTCACTCGTCTCTTGTTGTTTTTTTAGTTTGGTTGTGTTTTGACTGCATATTGCTTATCTCTGGTAGGTGTCCTTTAATTTTATGTGTTTTCTCATTGAATTTTCGCTAATTCTATTTTTATGTTTTTCGTTGTAAATGGTTTAAATTTGTCCATTTCCTCCTAAAACTTACATAAGCTGCCATTTTTCTTGAATTTGAACAGAAAAAATTATGTGCCGACTCAAAACCAGGGTGTGCCGGCTTAGGACCACGATCTTGAGAAATAGCAAAAGTCGACGTCTTCAATTTGCGCTGAATTGAGACCGCAAAAATCACTCCACACTGTTCCGAACGACATAGAATTGTAGATAAAGGATCGTGGTACCTGACCAAAGACATTAAAGCGCCATTACCCTCTGTTTTCGACAAAAACTCTTACTGTGCCGACTTAGGACCACTCTCCCCTATTCTTTGAGGTTTTTTAGGATAAAGAAGAGAGTTTCAGTTAATTAGATTGAAGCCAAACTGAGTGGTAACAGCCTTCAGTGAATTGGTGCAATTCGTGTTTTAGAGACTCAAAAAGTATTCAAAATAAAAAAGTGCAATAAATACAAAAAAAAAGTTTGAAGTGATCTTTGGCAATTTATATATTAAAAAGATCGATGAGTGGAAGTCCGGCGTGGAATCCACCAAAAGGAAATTTGATTTATTTATGTACCTGAAGTTCTGAAAGATTTATTTAAGAAGATTGCCAACTAACTGGTGATCTGGTTATCTGTTTTGAATTTGAAATTTAAAAAACCTGCAAACCCTCTTAATGAAAGATTTTTTTTTCTAAAAAATTTCAGAGTCCTGCATATAGGAGCGACGCCTCTTATGCATGCTTGCCAACAAGGGGACAGACCAAGGGTTTTAAAACTCCTGAAAGATCAGTGTGACACCATCGGATATCGAGATCGTACCCTAAGAAGTGCCCTTCATTACTGCATGGACGCCGGAACTGGCGGTGCCGTTGCGTCGGCGGCACCGGAACTGGTTAACCAGCCCGATGCTGAAGGACATACGCCCCTACATCTGGCTGTAATTGCCGGTGACACGCAATTGGTAGCCGTCCTCTTAGCAAATGGTGCTGATGTCAATGCCAAAGACCTGGAGGGCCACAGTGTTCTTCACTGGGCAACTGGTATGCTCATTACTATTTCCTCAACTTTACACTTTTACTTGGCTTTAACTCTATCGATTCTCAGAAACTTTTCAACGAAGGTAGGCAGAAAGATTGTCCGTCAAAAGCACGCAGATGTTAATGAGCCTTCTGGGAAGTAGCAAAGAAATTTTCCTCGCCTCCAGAACTTATCGTTTTCAGTGTTTCAAACCTCTTGCTCATCCAGAAACAGGTCAAAATTTGCACATGGTAGGATTGTAGAAGAGATTGGAAGTAGGTTTGAAAACTGTCAAAAGAGAAATTGGCGAATTAGAACAACTCTAATTATTTTCTTATCAGACTAATCCCTATGGGGCACTATTTTTGAACTGCCCCAATTTTAGAAGTAATGTTTGCCAAACAGTTTGTATTCCTATATGATAGTAGATCACCCACCAATGTATAGACATTTACTAACAGCCCTTCCAGAACTACAATGTGTGAAATTTTCATCTTTAGGGCAAAACGGGTATTTGCAAATGCATATCTAGATATATAGGGTTAATATATTTAATGGAAACAGCAGGTTTATCAATCAAATTACTCTGTTCAAACAATTTACAGCATTATCATCAGTATCCTATGACCAAAATTTTAATAATCATCATTTTTCCGCAAGTTTACATACGACACGAGACATTGTCTATAAGCTTCATCAAGTGAACGACAGATGTTGATAGCATTGTTAACGAAATTGACTATAAGCTTCAACAAGTAGCATATAGAGGTATGACGTTTTCCTGGATTCGGACAAGGACTTTAACATCTTGGATGTTTCAACCTAACATCTCGGAAGTTTTAGTTTGAAATATAAATATTTTTACGACTAACACCTCGCAAGAATAGCAGATATTACGCGTTAATATCTGTATGTTTCGCGGTACTATCTTCTACTTTAAACATCTACGTTTGAACATTCATTTTTCTCCGTGTGGTCATAACTTCCTTTCTACAAATACCAATTCGAATTCTGTGAATTGATAGTTTGTTTATATAATTTCTTTATATAGTTTTAACTATTGCCTATTGATGTTTATACTACACAAGTCGTGAATAAATATTTTAATCCATCAATTTTCTTCCGAAAATACAAGTCCGAAATTCTTGAATATTGATTCTAATTAGAAAGCGTTAATAAATTGCATAACATTAAATAGTAGGGGAGGTAATTGAATTAGGTCATTACATTGTTCCTCTCGATTTTCCACTTAAATGCGAGCCAAATTAATAGAACCCAATAATAAAATCTAACTATTTTGGTTAAAAGTTCATTCTTTTCAGCTGAAAAGATTACTATTAAATTTTCAGATTTATTGCTTTCACGATGATTCATTATAATAAACTTAAAGAAGGTTTTTCAGGTTTCAATCTTGTACAAAACTACGAATCTTGCCGACATTTCGTAAACATTGCAGTTCACTTCTTCAGGCATCACGATGCATGTGACTGGCCAGAACGCCCCATCGTGGGGACTGGTCTAACTTGATTAGCCAATCAAGCCTTTTTTAAAAAACCCGGGAGGACGGAATATAATATTGATGTTATTAGGGTGTTTTAAGATTTCGATTGCTTCTCTATGTTTTCTTGGAAAAATATTGTACGTTTCTGCGTTGACGGTTGTTTTGTCAAATAAAATGCTATGTCCTGTTTCAATATGATGCGGAGCTAGTGCTGACTGCGTGAAATGTTTCAGCCTGACTTTACTCTCATGTTCCGTACACCTAGGCTCACCGCTCTCCCGGTTTCTCCAATATAGACTTTGCCACAAGAAGAAGGGATTTTATATACTCCCGGATTACTGAGTAATAGCCAACTTCTGTATGGAAAATCTAGAAACTAAAATCTTCAATCAATCCAAGCTTAAACCAGAATTTTGGTGCAGTTACGTTGACGACACTTTTGTCATCTGGAGACATGAACAGAAAACCCACCCATACAAACAGATACCTACATGCCTCCTCCCACCACCACCCATCTCAAAAACAATTGGTCATCAACTCCCTTGTGTACAGAGCTGTCTCCATGACAGATAAAGATAACTTACGTTACAAAAGGAATTACAAAACGTTAAACAAATCCTAATACAAAACGATTACACAAACAAACAAATTGATAAAGCAATAAGAAAATACACTAAGAAAACAAGTCAGCACAACCTAGTAAAGAAAGAGAAAGAAAAACGACCACCATCCTACCCTACATTCAAGGTATCACAGGATAAATAGGAAGAATTCTCAACAAACACAACATCCAAATCATATTTAAACCACCTGCGAAAACAGGACAATTTCTAAACAACCCTAAAGAGAAAAAGGCACCTCTCAGTGATCCGGGAGTATATAAAATCCCTTGTTCTTGTGGCAAAGTCTATATTAGAGAAACCGGGAGAGCGGTGAAACTTCAGTTTCAGGTTGGCCCTGACGAAGTGAACTGCAATGTTCACGAAACGTCGGCAAGAGTCGATTCGTAGTTTTGCACACGATTGAAACCCTAAAAATCCCCTTCAAGGCCATGTAAGCGTAACCTCAAAATTTTTCCAAAATCAACTTACGTTCACACGAAGCGCGATATCGAGTTGAAAATTTGGAAAACTAAATATGGAGCACTAAGAAACGCGGTTCTGGTCCTAAATTTGTATAAGTATGAAAAAAAAATTTGTTATAACAAATTTTTTTTTGGTGCTTTTTTCATAATTATAAAAATTTAGGACCAGACCGGCGTTTCTTAGTGCTTCATATTTAGTTTCCCAAATTTTCAACTCGATATCGCGTTTCGTGGGAACGTAAGTTGATTTTGAAAAAAATGTAAAAAAAAAATTGTGGTTACGCTCAAATGGCCTTAAAGTTATTATATTAAAGTTTTGGTTAAGAATTCATATTTTGTGGTTAAAAATCTTATTATTTTGTTCAAAATTGCATTCACTGGTTAAAAATTCAACAATTTTGTTGAAAAGTCATCCTTTTTGGTTGACTATTCAACTGCTTGTGAAAAATTCGTCTTTTTGGCTTAAAAATTCAACAATTCGATTACAATTTTTTTTCCTTTCTGACTGAAAATTTTTCTTGGTTGAAAATTCATCTCTTTTCATATTTTTTTGTTAGAAAATTAATATTCTGTGTAAAAATTGATCTTTTTCGTTGAAAATATAACTGTTTGGTTAAAAATTCATTCATTCATTCATTTTGTAGATAACTCATCTTTTTGGTAAAAAATGCAACTTATTGGTTGAAAATTAATTTTTTTTGGTTAAAGATTCAACTATTTTCTTGGAAATTCGTCCTTTTTGGTCTAATTCAAATGTTTTTGATTTAAAATTAAAATCTTTTCTTGGTTAAAATATCAACTATTACATTGACTAAAATCATACGTAGTTTAAAATTCGAGAAAAAAACGTTACGTAATTCGTTATTCGTAATTTTTTTTTCGTAGAAAATCAATTTTTTGGTTAAAAATCAAGTATTTTTCTGAAGATTCAATGATTTTGTTGAACTCATACTCTTTGGTTGAAAATTCAACTGTTTTATTGAAAATTCGTCTTTTTGACTTGAAAATTCAACAATTTGCTTGAAGTTTTCTTGTTGTTGACCAACACATTATTTGTTATTGAAAATTCAACTATTTTATTTACAAATTCATTTTTCTGGTTTCACAATTCACCTCTTTCTGTAGAAATTTCCTCTTTTTTGTTATTAAAAATCAAGTATTTTGTTGAAAATTCATCTTTTTAGATTTAAAATTCAACTCCTTCGTTAAAAGTTGAACTACTTCATAAAAATTTCATCCGTTTTTTTTTTTTTGATAAAAATTAATTTTCAACGCTGAAAATTTAACAATTTATTGAAAATTGAATTGATTGGTTGCAAATTAACTTAATTGTTGAAAATTTCAATGCTTTGGTTAAAATATAACTGCATTATAGAAAATTCGTCTTTTTGGCTTTAAAATTCAACAAACTATTCATTTGAAAATGTATGTAATTTGTTAAAAACTCTTTTCTTTTTGTTAGAAAATTAATTATATCTTGGTTGAAAATTGAACTATTTTGTTAAAAATTCATGTATTTGATTGAAAATTCATCTTTTATGACATAAAATTAATCTTCTTAGTTAAAAATTCATCTGTTTGGTTTAAAAATCATCTCTTTTGTTGGAAAGTAAATTGACTTTACTGAAATTTTGTCGCTTTTTTCACGGAAAATTTTATTTCGAGTACATTTTAACTCAATTTTAACTGTAATTTTATTCAAAATTAAAAGAAAATTATTGTATCAAAAAATGATATTTCGAAAAAACCCTTTTACCACGGCGTGTATTTGGTTTTTTGAGAATTTTTTATGCAATTTACCGATTTTCGATCAAAATGTTGGTTATTTAGTTCTGTACTGCAACACTTCATTTGTCGTTAAGAATTCATCTTTTTGGTTGAAAATTCAACTACTTGGTTAAAATTTGAACTACTTCGTATAAAATTCATTTTTTGGTTAAAGATTCATAAATTTATTTGAAAATTTATCTCTGTGGTTGAAAATTCGTCTTTTTTGGTAGAAAATTAATCGTCTTGGTTAGAAATTTATCTTTTTGGTTTAAAATTCAAATTTTTTTTAATTTAAGGGAAAAAAGGGGATTAGGTAAAAAAGGGATGGACTGTGATCCCTGCCATTAGGTTGATTACTAGAAAAGAAGAAATATGGAAAGAATGAAAATAGTGTAATTTCCGGGCCAGAAAAAAATAGAGGGATCAGCGAACAGGGACAAATTTTTCTTCCCCGGAACTTAAGGGGATTCAAACGACTCCAGTTATCGCCACATAAATAATACGCCTGCGAGGTTGCATTATTTAATGTAATATTTGAACCATATAATCTAAAGGGAATTTTCCTCGTGGAAGCAGAGCGATTTTTCCGAAAAATGTTCTTATTGTTTTTTTTTCTGTAATTGAAAATTGAGCATTCTTTTGCGCCTACAAAATTCAAAGCGCCAACTAACACTATATACCGGGCTGCAGTCACATGGTCTAGTTTCAAGTCTGCATCTTCATCGCTTATAGTTATATATAATATAATGATATAATATAATACAATTATAAAAATCAATAATAATAACATAATGATGATTCTTAAGTTGGTTTAATGGTAGGAAAAAATAACTTCCTCACCGACAAAAAGGAGGATATTATATTATATATATTTTCGAAAAATTATCATTATATATATATTTATTTTTATCATTGTATTATATTATTATATTATATATTACTATAAGCGACAATGATGCAGTTTTTTCAGATTTTATTCGACTTGAAACTAGATCGGGTGACATTTTTCGAAAAAAATCTCTCTGTTCCGGCCGGTATAATTGCCTTTAGATTATGTGGTTGAAATATTACATCATACAATGCATTTTTGTAGAAGTATTATGGATCCGGCAAAAAACCAAGTTGTTTTAATCCCCTTAAAATTTCAACGCCCCTATTTTCCTTGACCTAGGATTCCCCTGACATTTTTCGATTTTTCTTCATAACGACCACGAAGCCTCAAGCAACCCCTAATCATTTTTGTGAGTTATCAATATTCAAGGCCATGAAATATGTAAATTCACCCAGAAAATATTTTATAAATGCTGACCCCTTTATTCTTATCATCAAGGACAATCATGTAAGAACAATTAAAGTCAATAACGAAGGGCAAATGGACATTAAAAACATTGTCGTGAATTTCGAAACAAGTTACAACAGTTATGGGCACTTAATCTTATTCTGGAATCTCAGGAGGAAGACTATAGTTTTGAGAAAGGAATACTGGTCAAGGAAGGTCAGTGGGTCAGTAAAGTGACGTAATTCCGGGTCTTTATCGCACACGCAATTGGATACTGTCCAGATTTTCCGTGAGATTGACCACAGGCGTCCTTGTTGCGAACGAACAGCCAATGCATTAAGGGTCTAATAATAATTTATTAGAGCTTAACCTAACTGT
>CAKNYM010050859.1:131907-172151 GCA_932195095.1 Andricus curvator
TTTATCAGTACCCTAGGTGACTTTACCCCGTACTCTAGCGGATTTCAGCCCGTACTTTAGCCGACCTTATAAAGTGTCCCAACTGACTTTACCCCGTACCCTACCCGACTTTACCCCGTACTCTAGACGACTTTACCCCGTACCTTAGCAGATTTTTTTCCTGCATCCGACGTGACTTTACCCCGTACTGTAGCGGACTTTACCCCCTACCCTACCCGACTTCACCCCTTACCCTAGCGCACTTAACCTCGTACCCTAACCGAACTTAGGGGTCGTCCATAAACTACGTTACCAATTTGAGGGGCGAAGGGGCTCATGTTGAAAACTACGGATGATAACAGAGGGGGGGGGGGGTCAGCGAAAGTAGCGTTACGAACTTTGATAACACTTAATACGTTTCAAATGATAAATTTTACAGAATTATTCTTTTTTCTCTGTTTTTTAAAAACATGTTTTGTTGAAAATTTTATTATTTTGTTGTAAATGCGACTATTTTCTTAAAAAGTCATCTTTTTTTGGTCGGAAATTCAGCTACTTGGTTATCACATTCAGAAAATTGATTTTCTGGGTTAAAAAAATCATATCTTGGGTTGAAATATATTGTTGAATTTAAAAAAAAAAATTTTTAACTAACAATATAACTATTCAATTTTTTGTTGAAAATTTATATTTTTTGTTCGAAATTGATCTTTTATAGTTAAAAATGCATCCTTTTTGATGAAAAATGCAACTGTTTGGGTCTAAATTACTCTGGTGTGGTTGAAGATCCAACAATTTGGTAGAAAATTAAACTATTCGGTTGAAAATTAACTTTTTTGTTAAAAATTAAAATATGTTTGTGAAAATTTAACTTTTTGGTAGAAAATTACGTCCTTTTGACTTGAAAATTCAACAATTTTGTTGAAAATTAACGTATTTTATTAAAAAATGATTTTTTTTTGGTAGAACATTAATCTTCTTGCTGGAAAATTTATCTTTTTGGTTGAAAAATTAATTATTTGGCTGAAAATGCATCTTTCTTAGTTGAAAATTCAACTACTTAGTTGAAAGTTGAACTAGTTTGTTAAAAAATCATATTTATTTAAGACTCACCTCCGTGGTTGAAAATTTAACTATTCACTTTTTAGAAAATTAATCTTCCGGGTTAAAAAATCATCTTTTGGGTTGAACTCTTTTCTTCAAAATTAATTTTTTCAAGATTCATAATTTTAGTTGGAAATTCACCTCTTTTGTTGAAAATGTAACTATTTTGTTAAAAATAGTTTTTTTTCGTTGAGACTTTATTTTTTTAACTAACAATGTGACAAATCAATTATTGATCTTTTCTTGTTGAAAATTCATGTATTTTGCACAAAAATCTTATTTTTTGGTCGAAAATTAGTCTTCTCGGTTCAAAATTCATTCTTTTTTGTTAAAAATGCAACTTTTTGGGTTTAAAGTAATCTGGTTTGGTTGAGGATTCAACAATTTGGTAGAAAATTAAACTATTCAGTTGAGAATTAACGTTTTTGTTAAAAGTACATATTTTTGGTTTAACTTTAACCATTTCGTTAAAAATTAAACTATTTTTATGAAAATCTAACTTTTTGGTAGAAAGTTTACTTTTTTTTTCTTTAAAAATCATATTTTTGGGTTGAAAACTCAACCGTTTTGTAGATAATTCGTCCTTTTGGCTACAAAATTCAACAAATTGATTGAAAACTATAGGATTTTGTTAAAAATTCGTGATTTTCGGTAAAAAAGTAATCTTCTTGGTGGAAAGTTCACCTTTCTGGTTGAAAATTTAACTATTCACTTTTTGAAAAATGAATCTTCCAGGGTAAAAAATCAACTTTTGGTATAAACTCTTTGGTTAAAAACTATTTTTTTTTTAAGATTCATCACTTTAGTTGAAAATTCATCTCTTTGGTTGAAAATGTAACTATTTTGTGAAAAATTAGTTTTTTTGTTGTTGAGACTTTATTTTTTTAACTAACAATGTAACTATTTCATTTTTGGTTAAAAATTGCTATTTTTATTAAAAATTGATTTTTTCTAGTGGAAAATTCAGATAATTTGTTAAAAATTCGTCTTTTTTGTCAAAAAATTAATCTTCTTGCTTTTCTAAATTAATCTTGTTTGGCTGAGGATTCTACAATTTGGCATAAAATTAAACTATTCCGTTGAAAATGAACTTTTTTGTTAAAAGTTCATATTTTGGGTTTAAATTTAACTTTTTGGTTGAACATGCAACTGTTTTGATGGAAATTTAACTTTTTGGTAGAAAATTAACATTTTTATCAAAAAATCATATTTTCGGGTTGAAAATTTAACCGTTTTGTAGATATTTCGTCTTTTTGGCTTGAAAATTCAACAATTTTGTTACAAATGGATGCATTCTGTTGAAAATTCGTGTTTTTTGGTTAGAAAATTAATATTATTTGTTGAAAATTCAATATATATATATATTTTTTTTTTAATATATATTAAAACATAAAATTTTTGTTTGATGACTTCAAATGTCCACACTTGTAATTTGTTTATATCATTTGTTTCTAAAATTAGAAAATAATACCAGGAGGCATATTTTTATAACATCACTTTGTCGATAAAAGTTATTAATTTTGCCGAAATAATAAAAAAATACTATTTTAGAAACTTCAAAGATTTCAAGGAATTCCAAGAGATATCATGTAAAATACAAAATATTTCAAAAGGGATTCGAATAGTTTTAGTAGAATATTATTCCTAAAAATTCAAGGAATTTTAAAGAGAATTTTGAGAGATTTCTAAGTTTTCATGAAATAATAAAGATTTCAAGAAATTTCTTAGAATTAACAAAAATTTTAGCGCGATTTTAGGGATTTTTCAATTTTAAGGATTTGAAAAAAAAATAAATCGAGGTAACCAATTTTTTTAAAGTTAATATTTGACCCTCACGCATCGGGTTCAAATGTTTAATTTTTGATCAATTTTTGGACCGATTTTTCTACGGGGCAAATAATTATCGCGAATTTATTGTATGCAGAGTTTTTGTTAGTAGAAAATAATATAAGATTACAAATTTTTTTAAATTGCGTGGAAGATAGAATGTTTTGAAAATGCGTAAAAAACACACGTGTTTTTGGATTTGATTAATTGCACATTTAAAAAAATGTAAAATGTAGTGCCTCAAATTTTTTCAACTGCAATCAGAGAAACATGCCATTATTATATTAGGTATTTAACAAAAAAATTTATTTCATGATCTGCAAGTTGTGGAAATTGCTCAAAAAGGCAAAAATCCTGATTTTGATGTAACCAATTTTTTTCTTAATTTGTGGTTATATCTAAATAATTGTATGTTTTTTTGGTTTAACATGAAGAAATGTCAAGCCTCAAATTTTCATTTTTGTCGAAAAAGTGTACAATTGACCAAACCCAGAAAAACGTGTTTTTTGCTCATTTAAAAAAATTCTAACTGCAACACAACATTTTTTTGTGTATTTTTAATTTTATACGATTTTTCACTAACAAAAGCTCTACTTACAAAAGGCTTACCATAATTTTTGGTCCCATAGAAAGTAAAAAAATATTAACCGACTTCACCAAATTCTTTGATCTCGTTTATGGCTACCCCAAAGAAAACTACCACTAATACTTCGTTATTGAATGCTTAGTATGCATATATATATATATATATATATATTAGTTCGAGATTTCACTCAGGTTATGCTCTCCCCGTCTAGTACGCTGGCCCCCATCCGAATATAACCGAGCGAAGCGCAGCTTAACTTTTTTGATCGAACGAGGAAGCTTTACCACGTTCGAGTGTCCAAGCGGACAAATGAAAACTTTTTCATAACTTTCATTTTGATTCATAAAATTTAATAACCAAACAGGTATTACAAACACTTTTGGAATTCGGAGCGAATGTGAATGCAAAAGACGAAGATGGAAGACAACCAATTTTGTGGGCAGCAAGTGCAGGAAGTGTTGAAGCAGTTCTCGCCTTGACTAGGTAAACCACTTTATTATTTACAATAAAATAATCATAAATTATAACTCAGCTTTTAAATGCGTCTAGAAAAAATTAACAATGTGCAGGTCTCACAGTCTTTATGGGATTAAAAATAAGGTACAAAGGGTACTTAGTGTGTACCTATTTTTTCCACGCTTGAAGGGTACCTTTCTTCTATAAAAATGGGTTATAATAAAGAAGTTAGGTAGTCATTTTTCTGTTATTTTAAATTAATGTTTTAGCTACTTTTAAAAAACCCTTTCAGTATGATTAAGGTATTCGACAGATTATCTAGACCAACGTAGAAAAATATCATTTCTAAATACGAGAAAATGAAAATGTTCTTAAGTACAGTGAATTTTTTGCCTATTTCAAGTCGCACCTACTTAAAGTCGCACCTATTTCAAGTCCCATCTATTTCAAGTCCTCGTTTCAAGACCTCGTTGGTTTGAATTGAGTATTTTAGCATGACGTCATGGGAATGCAGAAAACTTTTTAGAGAAAATATTCTAAACGTTAAAGTAAGTCATAAATATACGTATAATAATATTTGTCAAGTGTAGAATATATTTTCTAAGTCATGTTCCATTCTTCTGTCGATTGACGACCTTTCAGTGTTACGAAATAAAATAAAATATCCAAAATTTCAAGTAAGTGTATCAGATCAGTTACTCTAAGCTCAAATTTCGGATAGTTGATTGTATTTAGTGAAACTGAAAGGTCTTCAGCCGACAAAGGATGGAACAGAAGTGCGCAAATGCGTTCTATACTTGAAAAATATTACTATTCAGAACTTTATAACTTACTTTTACGTTTAGAATATTTTCATTACCGTGACGTCATGCTACAATACTCACTATTCCGCGAAATATTTGAGTCGTTCTTTGATTCTATTATATTGATTTTTAGTTGTCAAATTGTACTATTTGAAATAAATGATATATTTGTTACGTCGTACGTCAACAAAAACATTTGAAAAACACTGACATGCATGTAATGGTGTTAACGGACCGCAACTTTTTCAACTGCACATAGACCGAAAAGCGCGGGTCTATTTAAAATTACAAAGTATACACTTGTAATATTACATTATTAATGAATTATTTAGAGAAATAAGCTATTTCTTAGATTCAATTTAATTAATTTTTGAAAAGTAAACATTTGTTTTAAATATTTATCTGTATTATTATTGATTGTATTTATTGATTTAAAATAGACCCGCGCTTTTGGGTACATGCGCAGTTGAAAAAGTTGCTTACAGCGCGAGCATCGACACAAGGCCGGGGCAGCTAATGAACGTTGTTTGACAAAAATAACCTGACGACTCGCGGTAGAGGTGGGGACCCCTCCAGCCTTGCAATTCTCAAATCCTTACGTTTCGCGGCCCTTGTAACATGGGGTACGATGACGAAGTTATTAAAGGCAGTATCAAGGTTTATGCTCTATAACCTTATGATTTATTTTTAGTTTTGTAATAAGACTTTCTGAAAATTGTATAAACAATATTCTTAGAATATAAAGTAAAAGGGCGACGTTCAATTCCGCCCCAGCTCCCTGCGCAAGGTTCGCCCACTACGCGGCTTCCCCTCAATCACCAAAACTTCTGCCGCCGAGCCTGGTCAGCGGGGGTCCTTTGCACCTAATGAGAACTGAAATGCAGAATATAACTTTTTTTTTAATTTAGCGTATGATAATTTTTCAAATATAATATTCGAAATCTGCGAATTATAACGATTCCTAGGGGTTAATAACTTGGAATTTTGGTGTGCACTAGATTGCAAGATTGCGTGGGAATGCCAAAGATTGCAAAAAATTGCAAGAGATTGCAAAAGATTCCATGAATTATAGAAAATAATTATATGGAAAACAATTATAGGACAATCAGCATTAGAAACTACGCAAAAATAGCGCTTTAGCACAAATAGACTTTACACATCCAAAATCTGTAAATTCCCTTGATATCCAAAAGTGATAAAAAAAATCCATTCAAAGTTGTGAAATCCCGCAAAATCTTGAAAATAATTAGAGGTGCTATAAATATTAATATCCGTAGAAATCCTTTGAAATACAATTTAATTTATTCCGTAAAGTTATAAATCGTTTGGAATCCCTTGAATTTAAATTGAATTAAACTTCTTCATTAAAGTTCCCTAGAAATAAAGAACATTAAAATCCCTGGAAATATTTGAAATACCTTAAAATCCTTGGAGATTTAATAACAATTTTTTAATCTTGTGAATTTTCTTCAAATCCCTTTAAATCCCTTGAAATATATGGAATCGCTAAGCATCCTTAGAAATTCAATGAAATTTCATGAATATGATTTACATTAAACTTATTAATTAAAGTTCTCTTAATGAAAAAAAGGTTTAAATCCCTAGAAATCTTTGACAGTCCTAGATATCCTTGAAGATTTAATAAAATCCTTAAATCTTGTGAAATTCCTTGAAATACCTTAAAATCCCTTTAGATCTTTTGAATCGCTAGAAATCCCTTGAAATTTAATTTAATTTAATTTATTTACCAAAGTTCACTAGAAATCCAAGAAAATATTTGAAAATTCTACAAAATTCTTTTAAACCCCTTGGAGTTTTGTATATCTCTTAAAATCCTTTAGAATCGCTTAAAATCTTTTTGAAATCGTAAAAATCCACGTAAAAAAGTATAAATCATTTGAAAGCCCTTGAATATAATTTCAATTAAACATATTCATTAAAGTTCTCTTTAAAACCCCGTTTATCTCTAGAAATCTTTTAAATACCTTGAAATACCTTCAAATTCTTTGAAATCGCTAGAAATCCCTTAAAATTTCATTTCATGCAATTTATTTTCCAAAGTTCACTAGAAATCTCTTGAAATATTTGGAAATCCTACAAAATTTTTTGAAATTCCGTGAAATCTTTGAAAAAAGTAAAAATCTTCTAAAATCCCTTGAAATGTTTCGAAATTCCTTAAAATCCGTGACAATATTATTAATCTCTTGAAAATCAATGAAATCTTTTTAAATTAGTTGAAATATTAAGAAATCCCATAAAACCCTTTTACAAGCCTTTAAAATTGTTGAAAGTCCCTCGAAATCTGTTAAAATCTTTTGCAACCCCTAAAATCTCCTGATATGTTTGTAAATCTTCAAAATCCCCTGAAATTGTATGTCCGCGAAGTTATCAGAACAACCATAAAATATCCAACTTTTGTTTAATGGAATCGATTCTTCCTCGTTTGGTCATGTTTGGAAACCAAATTTTGTCGTTTGGACGGAAAAATTCAAAAAGATATTGAGTTTTGAAAATCGGAGTGCTAACTTCATGCTACACAACAAATATTAATTTTTTTCGAAAATTCTTTTACCAATCGAAATTGTGTGAGTTATCGAATAAAAAAGTCATTAACACCATACTCGCAAGCGGTGCCTTCTCAAGTAGTAGTGACCTTTTCTGGTCAGCCATGTCCTTAACCCTTCGGGGCGCACATTTTTTTATCAAACAAATTTCACTGTTATATGCACCTTAGGGGGTTTTCGGGGTCGCTGATCACGAATCTAAAGTCAGATTTCCAAAATTCAAAATGGCGGATTCAATATGGCGGACGACTTTTTTAAAAAGTTGTTAGATTTTCATAAAACTTTTTACTCGGGGGTTTTCGAGGTCGCTGATTACGAATCTAGATCCCGATGCAAGAAATTCAAAATGGCGGATCCAATATGGCGGAAATATTTGTCGGCCATTTTGAATTTTGGAAATCTGGCTTCAGATTAGTGATTACCGACCCCCAAAACCCCTAGATGCCAAGTTTCATGAAAATCCTTCAAATTTTTGAAAACTCGTTCGCCATATTGGATCTGCCATTTTGAATTTCGCGAATCTGGCTCCGGATTCGTAATCAGCGACCCCAAAAACTCTAGAGTACCAAGTTTCATTTCAATTTATTCAATACGTCGTTCAAAACTGAATTTTTTCGTAAAAAAGAGCCATTTTCAAAATTTGTTTATTTATAACTATTTATAATTTTACACAATACGTTCGTCAACATGTTTTTTCACATTCTTGAATGCTTAAGATACGATATCAATAAGAAATTTTTGTTATTACTTCAAAACAATTGAATCTAGAGAAAAAAGTTGTGAATAAAAAAGGTGGTAATCTGTGTTACCACTGCGCCGCAAAGGGTTAAATAGAATATGATGAGTCAGATATCATGACAAGAAAATTTTTCAAAAAATCAAATTTTTAGAAGACATGCATAATTTCAGCCCTTTTTCATTCCTGTGAAGCGGGGCTGAAGTTCTACTTTTCAGGAGTAAAAAGTGACTTCATTTACGCAAATGATAAAACATGGTACGTCTGTGGGCACACATTTTGCGTTAATCGACCCCTCACCCCAAAAACTAAGGTCCGAAAATTTCAAAAAATTTAAAAAAATTTTGGAGTATCTAAATTTCCGTATATTTTACAAATTTTAAATAATTTCTAAGATGTTCAAAATTTCTAAGATTATCAAAATTATCAAAATTTCTGAATTTTATGACATGTTGAAATTTTCTAAAAATCTTATAAACTTATCAAACTTTCTAATATTTCTGAATTTTATCTTTAACATTTTTTAAAATTATTTAGATTTCTAAAATTAGCGTAATTTATAAAATGTTCAGAATTTTTTTAAATATCAAAATTTCTAAAATTTCTAAAAGGTTTCAAACTTATAAAATAGAATACAAATTAATACAAAATTTTAGAATTTTTAAAAATTTAGAAACTTTGAAAACCAATAAATTTTTGAAACCATTAAAAATTTCGAAAAATTGAGAAGTTTCGATAATTTCAGGAATGTTTATATTTTTAGACATGTATAACATTTTAGAAATTTTGATTATTTAAACATTTTTTTTAACGTTGGTAAAAATGTTCGCAAATTTTATAAATTTTGATAATTTTATAAATTTTGAAAATTTTTAGATATTCCGGAAAGTTTGGAAATTTTATAAATTTTGAAAATTTGAGACGTTTTCATAATTCTAGAAATTGTGATAATTTTAGAAATCATTGTGATGATTTAAAAAATTTTCATAATTTTACAAATTTTTATAATTTTGGAAAAATTTAGATATTTTAGACGTTTTGCAAATTTTAGAAATTTCAGTATAGGTTTTGAAAATTTGAGACGTTTCTATAATTTTAGAAATTTTGACAAATTTGTAACATTTTAGAAATAATTTTAGAAATTTCGATAATTAAAAAAATTTGGAACATTTTAGAAATTTTTATAATTTTAGAAATTAAAAATTTTTGAACATTTTTGAACATTTTAGAAATTGTGATAATTTTATGAGTTTGGAACATTTTAGAAATTCAAGAAATTTTGATCGTTTAAAATTTTGTGAACATTTTGGAAATTATGATAATTTTAGAAATTTAAACAATTTTCAAAATTTGGAAAATATGATAAAATTCAAAAATATTAGAAATTTTGATAATTTAAAAAAATTTTGTACATTTTAGAAATTTTGAATATTTTAGATATTTTAGAAAATTTGGGAAATTTTAGAATAATAATTTATAAAATTCAGAAATTTGAGAAATTTTGAACATTTTAGATATTCTAGAAAATTTGGGAAATTTTAGAATTACATTTTATAAAATGCAGAAAATTTTATAATTTTTATAATTCTAGAAATTTTGAACATTTGAGAAATTTTGAAAATAAACGGCGGAAATTTAGATGATCCCAAAATTTTCAAAATTTTGGGAAATTTTCGATACTACAGTTTTTGCGGTGAGGGGTCGACTAACGCAAAATGTGTGCTCACAGATGCATAATGTTTTATCATTTGCGTATGAAGTCACTTTTTACTCCTGAAAAGTAAGACTTTAGCCCCGCTTCACAGGAATGAAAAAGGGCTGAAATCATGCATGTCTTCTAAAAATTTGATTTAAAAAAAAATTTTCTTGTATCATATTCTATTTAAGGACATGTCTGACCACAGAAGGTCACTACTACTTAAGAAGGCGCCGCTTGCGAGCATGGTTTTAATGACTTTTTTATTCGATAATTCACACAATTTCGACGTCCAAACGTCAAAAGTGAGTTTCCAATCGCGATCAAATAACATCCAAACGATTGGTAAAAGAATTTTTGAAAAAAATTAAAATTTGTTGTGCAGCGTGAGGTTAGCACTTCAATTTTGAAAAATCAATATCTTTTCGAGTTATTCCGTCCAAACGACAAAATTTTGATTCCAAACATGACCAAACGATGACCAAACGATTCCATTTCACAAAAGTTGGATATTTTATGGTTGTTGTGCTAACTTCACGGACACTGAAATTGTTTAAATCCCTATAAATCTTCGAAATCTTTTAATGTTGTGAAATTCCTTGACATTCCTTAAAATCCCTTGAAATCTTTAAAATCGCTAGGAACCCCTT
Organism: Andricus curvator; assembly: GCA_932195095.1. Classification (NCBI taxonomy): domain Eukaryota; kingdom Metazoa; phylum Arthropoda; class Insecta; order Hymenoptera; family Cynipidae; genus Andricus; species Andricus curvator. The sequence continues at coordinate 142,309 of CAKNYM010050859.1, forward strand.
CAAATTTAATTTAATTTATTTTCCAAAGTTAAATAGAAATATCTTAAAATCGTTGGAAATCTATAAAATTCTTTGAAATCCCTTGAAATTTGTTTGATCTCTTGAGATTCTTCGGAATCCTTTAAAATTCCCAGAAATATTTGAAAATCTTTAAAATCCTCTAAACTACCTCGAAATGTTTCGAAATTCCTTGAAATCCGTAGAAATATTTTCAAATCTCTTAAAAACCGATGAAATCGCATCAAATAATTAAAATATTTGAAAACCGATTTAAATCTTTTGAAAAGCCTTAAAATCAGTGGAAGTCCCTCGAAAGTTTCCATGAACTCTCTTTCAATATTTTAAGAATCTTAATTTCTATACTGATTTTCTTGTAATGATTTTCTATAATAAAAGTCCAAGAATCGCAAAAAATTATAAAAAAATTCATTATAGGAAAATCATTATAGACCTATACTGGATTTCCTATAATATTTTTTCGTAAAGGAGGATTACAAGGTATTGTAGAAGATTGCATTGGATTACAAAGGATTGCATGGAATTGCATGAGATTGCATAAGATTGCAGAGAGAGTGTACACCAGATTGCAGAAGTAATTAAGCCTTCGGTAATTTCTTTTTCCGGAAAACGAACAAATTGGAGGGGTTATAGAGGGGGGAGGGGATATAGAGACCGATATGTGAGGCCTGAGATTTGTATTGTCCTGTATACTCTAAATGCAGTTTCTAGAATCTAGACTGTAACTAACTTCCTTGAGTTTAGCCTCAAAAAGATTGTTGAGGACATCCGGAGGAAATAATTTTAAAGTGAAAATTTGCATTCGCGAGATTAGGAATGAAGTTAATGACTGGCCGCGTTTTAGGGCTGGTGGTTCGGCCGCTGCAGGAGCCTCTGATAAGGATGGATTGACGGCTCTGCATTGCGCCGCCTCCAGGGGTCACGCCAGGTGCGTGGAAGCTCTGGTAAATTTGTGTGGTTCCCAACCCGATCATGTCGACGATAATGGCTGTTCGGCCCTTCATTATGCTGCGACACTAGGTCATGCGGATGCTACAGCTTTGCTTCTGAGATTAGGAGCTGACCCCAACAGGCAAGATCGCAAGGGAAGGACGTGAGTTATTTCAAATTCAACACTAAATTTAATATCAGCTCTCAAAAATTAAACTAATTAGTACAGTGTTTAAATAAATTATAAGTCTTCAGGGTGTCTAGTGAGCAGGTAATTTGAAATTCCTTGGGTTTTCCCGCTTTTTTGCGACAACAGTTTTTCCCCCTGACCTATTTGAAGATGTATTGCTTCCTCATAGAGGAAGCTTTGTAATGGTAACATTTTCCAAAATTTTTGAATTCATTTAATTAAACCTTCCTCAATTTGAAAATGTCTAATACAATGTTCTAAGCAATTGTCCGGATGTGTGTGTGTTGTTGTGTGGATGTCACACTTTTTTGTGCACACGATAACTTGAAAACAGTTGCAGATAAATTGATGAAATTTGGAGGGACTTTTTTCACCACTAATATCTTGAAACTGACCGAAGGATTTCCAAATATATTTATTGCATTTTTTTTAGCACTCAATAATGTTTGAAAAATCGGTTTTTTTTTTTTAATTTTCATTAGCATAATTTAAAGTTGATGCAAGGATATAAAATATTCCTTGGTTCGAGACGTATCGATTGACCTTAATTTTATTACATTTCATTAAAGAGTAGTGAAGTTATGGTAATCTATATATTTTCAAAATCGGTTTTTTATAGTAAAACTTTCTTCATTAACATAATTCAAAGTTGATGCAAGAACAGAAAAGATGTGTTGCTCCGAGACGAATCGATTGACCTATAATATTAATACATTTTATTGAAGAGTAGAGAAGCTATGGTAATGCATAATATTGTTTTTTTATAGTAAAACTTTTTTCTTCAACATAATTCAAAGTTGATGCAAGAATATAAAAGATTCCTTGGTTCGAGACGAATCGATTGACCTGCAATATTAATACATTTTATCAAAGAGTAGGGAAGTTATGGTAATTTATATATTTTTAAAATCGATTTTTATAGTGAAAATTTTCTCATAATTTAAATTTGATGCGAGAATAGAAAACTTCAGTTCATTCAAGACGAATCGATTCACCTATAACATTGATACATTTTATTGAAGAGTAAGGAAGCTATGGTAATGCATAATATTTGGAAAATCGGTTTTTTATAGTAAAACTTTTTTCATTAACATAATTCAAAGCTGATGCAAGAATAGAAAGGTTGAGTTGATTCAAGACGAATCGATTGACCTATAACATTGATACATTTTATTGACGAGTAAGGAAGCTATGGTAATGCATAATATTTGAAAATACGGTTTTTTATAGTAAAACTTTTTTCTTCAACATAATTCAAAGTTGATGCAAGAACGGAAAACATTCCTTGATTCGAGGCAAATCGATTGATCTCTAATATTAATACACTTTATTGAATATTAAGGAAGTTATGGTAATTAATATATTTGGAAAATCGGTTTTTTATAGTAAAACTTTTTTCATTAACATAATTCAAAGTTGATGCAAGAATTGAAAGGTTGTGTTGATTCAAGACGAATCGATTGACCTATAACATTGATACATTTTATTGAAGAGTAAGGAAGCTATGGTAATGCATAATATTTGAAAATACGGTTTTTTATAGTAAAACTTTTTTTACTAACATAATTTAAAATTGATGCAAGAATATAAAAGATTCCTTGGTTCGAGACGAATCGATTGACCAGCAATATTAATACATTTTATTAAAGAGCAGGAAAGTTATGGTAATTTACATATTTTTAAAATCGATTTTTATAGTAAAAATTGTCTTATTCTCATAATTTAAAGTTGATGCGAGAATAGAAAGGTTATGCTGATTCAAGACGAATCAATTGACCTACAATATTAATACATTTCATTAAAAAGTAGGGAAGTTATGGTAATTTATATATTTTGAAAATCGATTTTTGATAATAAAACTTTTTTCATTAACATAATTCAAAGTTGATGCAAGAACAAAAGATGTGTTGACTCGAGACGAATTGATTGACCTCTAATATTAATACATTTGATTGAAGAGTAAGGAAGCTATGGCAATGCATAATATTTGAAAACATGGTTTTTTATAGTAAAACTGTTTTCATTAACATAATTCAAAATTGATGCAAGAACGGAAAACATTCCTTGATTCGAGGAAAATCGATTGATCTATAATATAAATACACTTTATTGAAGATGAAGGAAGTTATGCTCATTTATAATATTTGAATCATCTATTTCAAACAGAAAAACTTTTTTCATCGACATAATTCAAAGTGGACGCATGAATAGAACAGACTTTTTGATCATAAGTTTTCAAATAGAATAGTTCTGACAATTTTTGTAAAGAAATCATAAGGCTGGGAAAGGAATAGGGTGCGACAGAACTTTTCCCTTCCCTTTTCCAGCTCGAAAAATTATCATTTCGAATACAAAATTTGATTTGTCTGTTAAGAATTTTGGGATTTTTTGGGCTTCTTTTGGGAACCAATTAACATTTTTTGGCTCCTTTACCTTTTTCAAAAAATCATCTTTCTTGTGGAGATCCTGGCTTACATTAACCTAGCACCTCCGATATCTGAAATCACAAAATAATAAGAATTCAATTCCACCAGGATTTTTGGCTTCTTTGGGCTAATGAATTGCGCAAAAAATGTCCCCAAAACAACCCTTAAGTTCTAAAATCAACCCTTTTCAAAAAAATTGAATTTCTTACTAATTAAATCCCGCCGTATTTCTTTTCTTGAGCACCAATTACAATTTTTGGGCTCCTTTACTTTTTTCAAAAAATCAATTTTCTTGTGGATGTGCTAGCTTACATTAACCTAGCACCTCCACTATCTAAAATTACAAAATAATACAAATTTAATTCTATCAGAATTTTGGTCCTTTTTTGGACTCTTGAATTTCGCAATAAAAATGTCCCCAAAACAAACCTTAAGTTACAAAATCAAGCCCCCTTTAAAAAATTTGAATTTTTCGCAAACTAAATCATGCCGTATTTTTAGGCTCATCAAAAGTACCAAGTCCGATTTTTGGCCTCCAATACTTAACGTTAAAAAGCACCCCCTTTTTACCACACATATATAACTTTGCGAAAAAATATACTTTTTCAAAATTTCTTAACGTACATAGAGTCTCCGCTCTTTAGGCTCTTCAAAAATACCAAGTCTAATTTTTGGACAACGACCCTCAACGTTGAAAAGCACCCCCTTTACACCATGGAGACATGACTTTGCTAAAAAATATACTTTTTCAAAATTTCTTAACGTGCATAGAGTCTCTGATTTTTGGGCTTCTCAAAAATACTAACTTCAATTTTTGGGCTCCAACCCTTAATTTTAAAAACCAACCCCTTTACACCACACAGGCATGACTGATTACTGTTTGGCAAAGTCATGTCTGGGTGTTATAGAGGGGTACTTTTCAACGTTAAGTGTTATAGCCCAAAAATCTCAGTTAATATTTTTAAGAAGCCTAAAAATCAGAGACTCTATTGACACTGTACAATTTTCAAGAAGATTATTTTTTGACAAAGTGATATTTGCGCGGTACGAAGAGGGTGCTTCTTGCGTTCTTCTTTTAAATTTTCAAAATTCACTTAAATTCTTCTAAATTCACTCACTTCTACTTAAATCGATGGATTTTTTTGAATTTTTTAAAGTTCTTATTTAATTGATCCTGAGGATCAATTGACAATTGAATAATGATAGGATTTGAAATATTTTAAAGTATTTTTTTCAAATTCCTTGGCATTTTTAAGACCTTTAAAATATTTCGAAAGATTTGAAAGGATTTTAAATATTTTTGGTTATTTTAAAAGATTACAAAGACATTTTTAATGGATTCCAGTAATTTAATGGGATTTCAAAGGACTTGAAATATTTGAGGGTATTGTAAAAGATTCGAAGGCACTTTCAAGAGCTTTAAAAAGTTTCACGGGATTTCAAAGGATATCAAAGGACTTGAAATAAAATATTTGAAAATTTGTATTAGAGCCGTGCAGTCGTTTATTTGAATTTTTAATACAAATTCAAGAATGCTTGGAACATTGGATTTTTCGAAATAGAAAAAAATTTGACTGTACATCAAACCGCCTTGATTTTCTTGAATTATTACAATTTTAAAATCAAAATAACTTTTTTTTGTGTAAAAAATGGATCAAAAATTCAAGTCGAATCTTCGCAATTCGACTTGTTCGAATATTCGAATAAATCGAATTTCAAATATTCGACTTGAGTTTTGGAGTCATTTTTTGTACAAAAAAAAAGGAGTTATTTTGATTTAGAAATTTTAATAGCTTAAGGAAATCAAACCTGTTTGATGAACATTAAAATTTTTTTCTATTTCGAAAAATCCAACTTTCCAGCCGTGTCTTAATTTATATTACAAATTCGAATAAACGACAACACACATCTAATTTGTATAGTCACTTTTGAAGAAAGATCATTAACGAATATTTTCATCTTTGGCAACACTCAAGTTAATCGAAAGTTATTTTTCGAAGTCTTCAATAAATTACGAATTACAATTAGGTTTCAGCTAATTTCGATAATTTCTTTTTCTGCATATTAGCTTTTTTTGGAATCAGCTAAAGAAATTTGAGCAAACTGTCGCATTCTATTCTGAAAATATAAGTGAAAAGTGTAGGCCAAAACTTCCTTCCCATGTTCTGCACAAGAAAAGTAAAACTTGAGTTTAGACAAATCATTCAAGACTAAGTCAAAAACATGACTTTGCTTGAAATGCAGAGAAAACGAGATTTCGATTGATTTTATAAAATCAAATAGTTCAAAATTCGGGTACTGGAGATTGTTATTTTGATCTAAAGTGATTAATTTTGCCACTGCATGATTAGCTTGGATTTGATCTACACTTTCGTCGCTTGCAGAATAAAATAATGCGGATTTACAATCAACGCAGTTCCTCTTTTAATTTTTGACACATTTGACCTGTAATGTAATACATTAAACAAGGATTGTGAAAATGGCCGGTGGAGTTTTCTATTACTGTTTTTATGTTTATCGCATTAATTATGCCGATGTGTATCGCTGCGGGGTGCAAATCAAGTTATAAAAGTGAACTCGGAGAACCCGAAGATCCCGAATATGAAAAAAATTAATTTTTCCGTCGTTTCGAAAGACCCAGCTATTAAAGCTTTATGGCAAAAAGCTTTAATTCTGAAAAATTTTACCGTGAAAGCTGGCCAGTTCGTTTATAGTAAACATTTTTTAAAGGAAGACATTCTCCACGAGAAAATCCTAAAAGGACCCGATGGCATTAGTTTGTTGGAGGTAAATAATTATATATTTACTGTAAAATCGAAATCAAAATTTACAAATAAAACGAAAGTAAATTCTTTTTTTTTATTCAATAAACTGTATTATTAGGTATTTTCACTTACTACTCGTTTCAAAAAAATTCGGTTTGTTTTCCCGCCAGCAAGTGCAACAACAAACACAATTTAATCATATTTTTAGTAATTTTCAGAATAAAAAATATGTACCAAGTTAATCTAGTCAATGTCTTATTTGAGTAGGATACAAAAGAGTGACGTTAATTTCAGGATTAAATTAGAAGGCTACAAAATGTATGATACTAACCTCAATTTTTCTTCTTTAACAATTCATGCGACCAAAATCTTAAATTAATGTTACTTTTTTTAAACGAGTAGTAAGTGAAAATACCTAATAAATACAGTTTATTGAATAAAAAAGAATTTACTTTTGTTTCATTTGTAAATTTTGATTTCGATTTGACAGTAAATATATAATTATTCACCTTTAACAAAATAGTGCCATTGGGTCCTTTTAGGATTTTCTCGTGGAGAATGTCTTCCTTTAAAAAATGTTTACTGTGAACGAACTGGCTGGCTTTCACCGTAAAATTTTTCCGAATTAAAGCTTTTTGCCATAAAGCTTTCATAGCTGGGTCTTCTGGAACGACGAAAATATTAATTTTTTCATATTCAGGTTCTCTGAGTTCACTTTTGTAACCTGATTCGCACCCCGGATCGATACACTTAGGCATAATTAATGTGATAAATAAACATAAAAACACCAGTAGAAAACTCCACGGGGCCATTTTCACAATAATTGTATAACGAAACCGTATTATTGTTACATTTTTAAGAGTTTGTACCGACTCTACAAGACGAAAGCCATATAACCGTCAAAACAACACGAACAAAGTTACAGTGACAGTTCACGGACGTTTGACGTTCCCATGTGCTACGTCACGTCACTGAAATTTGATTCTCACTTCAGTCCTGTTTTGATCGAAAAAAGTTGTACTAAAACGTCGTTTAGCGGCATCGAAATAAAGTGGCATTAGAATGGAGCCACCTGAGACTATATTTTTGGAGGACTGTTCCAATACCGAAAACTAGCCTCGAAATGATACTTTTTTTTTACAGTGAGGACTTTGAAAATGAAAAAAGTTTAAGGAATGAAAATTTTATACGAATAAGGATGATTTAATCAATTTCCAATTTCAGACCAGCGTTGTGTGCTGCAGCAAAAGGACAATTAGAAACCCTAAAAATTCTTGCAACCCACGGGGGTTCTCTACACGCCAGGACAGTTAGAGGAACAGGGGTGGCTCACGAAGCAGTAGCCTCAGGCTGTGTTGAGTTAATCAAATGGTTGGCGAAAAAAAGACCAAGTCTTTTAGATATTGCAACTCAGGATGGAAAAACACCTCTCCACGTTGCTGCTCTCCAGGGTTATTTGGATCTCTGCAAAGTTCTTCTAGACAATGGAGCTAGGATTAATGCTGTTTTGAGAACCAGTAAGGGTAGTTTCATGACTGCATTGGATGCTGCTCTTTATAGAGGCCATCGAGACTGTGCTAAATTGATTCAAATGCATGGAGGGTCAACAGCTCAACATCTCAGGACACATAAGACAGCTCCTTCCAAAGGTTCGAAACAACTTTAAAATTAGGCATTTGAAAGTACATTTAAAAAAAAAAACATGAACTTAAAACAGTCAAATCGTGCAACGAAATTGCACAAGAAGGTTTAAAAAGAAGTATATTCCTTAAGGAACCGTTTTTTAAACAAATACTCAACAAAGTCAATTTGTGTAACATAGTTGCACAAAAGGTGTTAAAATGAGAGACATATGTTTCTAAATAATATTGCAAAATGAATTATTAAAGACAGATATATAACAATTGAAAAAAGAGGGAGAAAAAAGATACCTTATAGGCTTCCTCATCAGGGAAATATTTTAATAGGAAACTAATAGGGTATAGTTGTATGTTATGCTAATATTAATTAAAAAGAAAAATTGAATTGAAAGATGATTATTAAGGAAATATTAACATTTGTTAATCTTTAATATATCTGAGAAACCATTGTCTTGACTCTTTGTTTTTTAAAAACAGTTTTTAAGGAACATACTTCTTTTTAAGCCTTCTTGTGAAATTTTGTTGCACAATTTGACTGTTTTAAGTTTTTGTTTCTTTTTAAATGTACTTTCAAATATTTAATAAACAAAAACATTAAGCCATAGACCCTGTTATCGTTCTCTAGCATTCGATTCTTTTCACCGTTCTCAAATGCTCGATTCTTGGTCAACCCAAAAATAAAATTAGGCTTTTATAATCACTAAGAATTATAATCTTATAATACAATCACAGGGTGGCCGCAAAACTTAATTTGAAAAATTCCCTGACTTTTCTCCTGATACATTTTTCATTTTCCCTGACCATTAATATTCAAACGCCAGAATTTTCATCTCATAACATTTTTAACATATAATCTTTTATAAACGGACTAACACAATTTCAAATTAAAATTAAAAATTTGAAATTTATTTATTTCAACCAAAAAAGATGACTTTAAAACCATAAAATATGAGCTTTCAATCCAAAGGAACGAATTTTCAACAAAAGAGTTGACAAATATGACTTTTTATCCAAATAGTTTAATTTTCAACAAAATAATTAAATTTTCAACAAAATAGTCGACTTTTTAATCAAAATGTATCATTTTCAAACTACAAAAATGATGTTTAACAAAATGGTCGAACTCTGGAACAAAAAAGATTAAATTTCAACCAAAAATAGTTGAATTTTCAACAAAATAATTGATTTTTCAGAAGACAGTTGAATTTCCAACAAATAAAAGAACTTTCAACCAAAAAGGATGATTTTTCTGTCCAAAAATACGAATGTTCAACAACACAGTCGAATTTTCAAAAAAGAAAGGTTAAATTTTAACCAAAAATAGTTGCATTTGCAACAAACTAATTGAATTTTTTAGGAGGCAGTTGAATTTTCAAAAAAGAAAGATGAAATTTCAATGCAAAGGATGAATTTTCTATCCGAATAGACAAATGTTTGAAAAAAGTATAATTTTCGACCAAAAAGGATGAGTTTTAACAAAATACTTGAAATTACAACAAAATAGTTGAATTTTCAACCTACAAAGACGAATTCTTAACTAAAACGATGAATTTTCTACTAAAAAGATTAATCCTCTACCAAAAATATTAATTTTCAGTAAATTTGTTTTGTTACAAAACAGTTGAATTTTCAGCCAAAAACATGAATATTCAACTAAAATGATGAATCTGCAACCAACAAAATGAATTTTTAATAAAGAAGATCAACCTTTAACCAAATAAGATTATTTTTCAACCAAGAAGACGAATTTTGTACAAAATATTTAAATTTTCAACCCGCAAATAATAATTTTCGACCAAAAAGATGAATTTTCGACAAATAATTAAATTTTCAACAAAATAGTTGAATTTTTAGCCAAATACATTAATTTTCTACCTACAAAGATGAATTTCAAAAACTCAAAGAAAAAAGATTCAACTTCATCCAAAATAGTTGCATTTTCAACAAAATAATTGAATTTTTTAGAAGACGTTAAATTTTCAACTAAACAGGGTCAATTTTCAATAAAAAATGGAAACGTTAAATTTTCAGTAAAAAAAAAATAATTTTCAACAAAAAAAAAATAAAAAAAATTTTTAACAAAATTTTCAACCAAAGAGATGAATTTTCAACTAAAATTATGAATCTGCAACCAGAATAATGAATTTTTAATAAAGAAGTTCAACTTTTAACCAAAAATACGAATTTTCCAAAACAGTTGAGTTTTCAACCCGAAAATATTAATTTTCGACCGAAAAGACGAATTTTCAACAAAATAATTAAATTTTCAACCGAAGAGATGAATCTTCAACGAAAATGATGAATCTTCGACCAAAATTATGAATTTTCAACAAATGAAGATTTTTCAGTCTAAAAAGAAAAAAACGCATCCAAATTGTTGAATTTTCAAGCTAAAAGACGCATTTTTTTGTAAAAAAGTTGAATTTTCTGACCAGAATATGAACTTTCAACGCAGAAGGTAATTTTTAACCATAAAGTTGCATTTTTAATAAAAAAGAGTAAATTTCAACCATAAAGATTAGTTTTTTTTTACCAAAAAGTCGAATTTTTAACTAAAGAAAATCAATTTTCAAACAAAAATGTGAAAGTTACATTGTCAGTTATAAAAAAAATATTTTGAAACAAAAAAAGAATTTATAATAAAATAGTTAAAATTTTAACTAAAGATATGAACCTTCAAGTAAAAAAATAAATTTTGAACAAAGTGGCTCAACTTTTTCCCAGGTAGTTGAATTTTCAATTTAAAAAATAAATTTTTAACCAAAAATCGAATAGTTACATTTTCAGTTGAAAAACTTATTTTCCCACCAAAAAAAAGAGGTTTTAGATGAATTTTCAATTAAAATTATGAATCTTCAACCAAAAAATGATTTTTCAACAAAGTGTTTCAACCAAGTAATTGAATTTTCAACCAAAAAATATGAATTCTCAAGGAATAATGTAATAAAAGATATCTCAAACAAAAAAGATTTTAATTTTAAATGAAAAACAGTTAAATTCAACTAAAAAAGACGAATTTTCAAACAAAATAGTTGAATTTTCTTTTTAACAAAAATTGACTTTTTAACAAAATTATTCAATTTCCAACCAAATAATAAAATTTTAAATAAAAAATATAATCGCCAGGAGGAAGCAACGGCAAAAAAAGAGATAGAAATAGACGAATAAGGCAAATAAATTACTAACAAGAATATTATATCAGGAATTTTCATTTTCCCTAACCATTAATATCCAAAGACAGAATCCTAATCTTATAAAATTTACAAAATAGAATCTTTTATAAACAGAATAAAACAATTTCAAATTAAAATTTGAATATTTCAAATTTATTATCCTTAACTGTTATTTAAAGTGCCACTTATTCCCTGACATTTGCAAGATTTTTTTCAAAATCCCTGACTTTTCCTGACCAATACAATTCCCTGACTTAGAAAAAAAACTGGAGTAAAACTGGAATCTAATTTTAATCTCTTTTCTCTATTAAAACTTCAGGGATCACAGTGGTTCAATAGTTCAATTTTAGGTAAAAAGGAGATTTTTTTCCGAAAAAACGGATTAAAAGGGGACTTTATTATTAGAAACTTTTTATATCATTTGAGTATCACGTGAATATTGAAAGTAAGTCCCACCCAACAGTGGTGCCTTTTCTTTGGCAAGTTTTCTAGTCATTTTTGTGTTAAATTTTTTTTTCAGTTTAAAAATTCAACAATTTTGTTGAAATTTTATAAATTTATTTTTTGTTGAGAATTCATCTCTTTTGGTTGAAAATTCAACAACTTGGTTAAAAGTTGAACTACTTTGTTAAAAATTCAGTTTTTTCGTTGAAGATTCATCATTTTAATTGAAAATGTTGAAGTATTTTGTTAAAAATTCGTCTTTTTTGGCAGAAAAGTAATCTTGTTGGTTGAAATTTCGATTTTTTTCAAAAGGGTGTTTTTAAGCTCAACAGTCGATTTTTTTTAGAAAAAATTTGACTTCTTAACCCAATGAGATGAATTTTTACAAAACAGTTCATTTTTAACCAAGAAAGATGAATTTTCAACCAAATAGTTGAATTTTCAACTAAACAGTTGCACCTATAACCAAATAGTTGGAGCACGAGACGAATTTTTAACAAAATAGTTGAATTTTCAACCTACAAAGATGAATTTTCAATCAAATGGTTGAATTTAAAAAAGAGGGCTTTTCTACTAGTCAAATTTTGAAACTAAAAAGTCAAATTTTTAATAAAACATGTGACTTTTAAATCCGCAAAGACCCCTTTTCACTAAAAAGTTCATTTTCAACCAACAAAGATGAATTTTCAACCAAACAGTTGAATTTCCAACCAAATAATTGAATTTTCAACCTCAAAAGATAAATTTTCAATACAAAACGACGAATGTTTAACAAAACATTTGAATTTTCTACCAAAAAGATGACACTTTAAGAAAATAGTTAAATTTTCAACAAAATACTTAAATTTTTAACCAAGTAGTAGAATTTTTAACCAAAAGAGATCAATTCTGAACCAAAAATATAGGATCGCTAGGGATAAGTGTGATAAAGGGATTACTGTGATAAAGATCAAATTTGGCTTGAAAAAAAGTTAGTTATTAACTTTTTTTATTGCAACATAAAGATTATATCTCTTATGTATTATTTGTAGAAAAAAGTGGCTGTCATTAGTTATTGCTTTAATCAATTAGAAAAATCCAATTCGTAAGTATGTCATCTGGTCTTTTGATTTGAATTTTTCCTACATAAAGCACCTTTTGTTGAATTTTTGTTTAAGAATAAATAATAATTTGTTTAAGAATAAATTTTACATTTTCATTATTTCTAATGATAAATTATTATCACACTTACCCTTATCGACCCTAAATATTTTAAGAAATATTTGAAATTGGCATCATCAAAAAGAATCTATCTCAAAGTGTCTTGTTTACTAATCTGGTTATAATCTTTTACGAAATATTTGGAATTAGTATCATTAAAAAGAATCTATCTCAAAGCGTCTTGTTTTCTAATGCCTTGAATTTCTATTTATGATTCTTAAAAATGGATCGAAGCCTTGTAAAAAATTGAGGACAAGGGGAAAATTGGGTCAAAATTCTCGATTCTAGGTTTTTTAGGAGTTTTTTTCAAATTTAAGGGAGAAAATGAGGAAAAGTGGAAAAAAGGATAAGCTAAAAAAAGGGACGGACTGTAATCCCTGAAATTTAAACATTTTGAAACACCTTCCTCATTTTTCAGTCTTCTCTGCCAGGCTGCGAGTAAAATGCGCTGATTCCAGCACAGAAAGCGACAGCAGTCCCCATCGAAAGAGTCGTCGACACCGCGACCCGGACCTCTACTACGAGGAGCGTTGGATTGAGCGAAGAACTCGCCGCAGAAAAGGAAGTCTCAGAAAGCTAGCTCGCGAGGATAGTCGAAGTTTTAGCGAAGAGGAGCTTCGACTTTCCAAAAGCCACGCAAAAAAGGACCAGCAGAGAAGAGCACTCAGTGAATCAGCCAGATACAATGATGAGAGTGAAGACGAGGAAGAAGCATCATCCAGGAAGAAAAAGGGCAAAAGACATTCAAAAAGAAGCAAACACGAATACAGTGAATCCTGGACCGAATCCGAAAGTTCGGATGACGAAGTTCTCAAATCTAGTAGAAAAAGCAAAGAGGATCTTTCGAGTCGATTTGTAAAGAAAGAAAATCATGAAAGTGATCCGGAAGTTGCTCCCAGCCTCAGTGATGATAGTCTCGAAGTTGTGATAGTGAAGCAGTCAATTGAGAAGAAATCAGAGAAGGTTGTTTCCGGTAAGAGATCAAAGACACCAAAGGAAAGTTTTGAAGACACGAAGGTGATCAAATCTTCTAGAAAAAGTTCCAGAAAGCCGAAGACGAAATCGAAGGAGCAGCCTGAGATAAGGAAGAAGAAATCTGTTGAGATTGATGAAGCGAGTGTTAGGGAGACAAAAAAATCTCTTGAGAAGGGAAAATTACGGGAAGAGAAGGATGTTGATGATAGTACGAGTCAAGATACAGTTGAAAGAGTGACTGTCACTGCGATGGTTCATAAAGATCAGGCTCCGGATACTCCGAAGATAAAAGAAGATGTAGAGGAAAATGGCAAAACTGATCGGATTTTGGAAGAGGCTGATGAGATGCAAAAAGAGTTGGTGAAAATGACAACGGATATGAAAAAAGTTGATTCAGAAAAAAAAGATGCAGAAAAGAAAGACAATTTAGAGAAAGAAGATAACTTAGAAAAGGAAGCTAATGATAAAGATGAAGGAAAAGACAGTTCTGAAAAAGGATCTGATGAATTAAGTAATTCCGAAACTGATTCTAAAACATCTCCTGAATCTCAAGATTCCAAAGATGAAAAGAACAGCAATCTTGAGATTACAGCTAAAGAAGAATCTTCAGAGAAGAAAGATCACGAATCGAAAGATGAAGTCCATCTCAAAGCTGAAGATTCTGAAACAAAAGGCACAAATAAGGAATCTAGTAAAGAAGAAAGCACCTTAAAAAAGGAATCTAGTATAGAAGATGAAGCCATCACGAAATCTGAGACTGAGAGACGATCTTCTCAAAAATCGACAAAGAAATCTGAACGAGATGAATCAGAAGGAAAGAAGGAAAAGAAGAAGACTACTAGGAAGGATAAATCAGAATCAAGAAAAGACGCTAGAAAAAGTATTGATGCAGCAAAAGAGACTCCTGATTATTCTTCACAGTCTCCAACCAAAGGAGAGAGAAATTCCTCCAAGGAAAATGTACAATCTTCAACAGAAAGATCTTCAAAGGACCAACCGGATGTTGATTCTGCGAGAGGGAAATCAGAGGATGCTTCTTCTTATCCAGAATCAACAGATTCTACAAAAGAGCCCGAAAACCCGGAAGTAAAAAGTAAGAATTTTTTAAAATAAATTAAATCGTCTGAATTAAATTACCACTGATTGTAATGTTAATTTTTACAATCCAGATAAAGATCCTTCAATAGTACGTTTAATATTTTGCAGGCGTGGAGTCAGAAAAGGGCAAGTCAAAAAAGGATCAGGATAATCGAGTTACTATCGGGGCTTCGGAGAGCTTTCGATGCATAGACGAAAGTTCTTCGAGTTCCCCAAGGTCTTCCAAATTGGCAGAGCGATCAAGGCCCTCGACTGCTAAATCCAAAAAGTCTCCTTTGAAATCTGGCGTAAAGAAGACTACATTTTTTGATGAGACTTCTGAAGATCGAAATTCTGAGGATCAAAGTGCGATTGTAGCTGTTTTTGAAAATCCAGAGTGGGAAGAGGAGGATGAGGAAATTGATAAGGAGATTAGAAAAGCGATTGGGGAGGATGGACAACAAGATACTGAGTTGGATGATGATGACGGGGGTGGAATTATGAGGGTTTTACCTAGCACTAGTGAAGAGGAGACTCCGAGGAATTTGGGATTGGTGATTCCCAAAAGACCCGATACTGATTCTCTTCATCAGGTGAGAAATAAATTAATTTTCAAAAATAATCAATTCTGAAGAGTTTAATCAATTCTTTATCAATTGTTATTTGTTTAATGTATAGAATTCCTGATCATAAAACAAGAATCTTACGATCAAATTTGGACAACCACCACAAAATGCTCCTATTGCAATTCCTAAAAACAAAAATTTGTTTCTTTGGACAAAAATAAAAAAGAGGAAAGAAAAATGAGAAGGCAACCAACCACATCCCCTTCCTTCTTTTTTTTCTTTCTTTCGTCTTTTTTAAAATCAAATCACAATATGAAAGCATGCAATTGTGCACAATTGTGGCCCAATTGCATGCTTTCATATTGTGATTTAATGATAATAAAAATAAAAAAGACGAAAGAAAGCAAAAGAAAAAGAAGGAAAGGGATGTGGTTGGTTGCCTTCTCATTTTTCTTTCCTCTTTTTTATTTTTGTCCAAAGAAACAAATTTTTGTTTTGTTTTTAGGAATTTCAATAGGAGCATTTTGTGGTGGTTGTCCAAATTTGATCGTTAGATTCTTGTTTTATATTAACTTGAGTATTGGACGTTAAATGGGATTTTGAATTTGATTTTAATCTCATTTGAAATTCTTAAATTTCAATTTTATTTGTTTGGAATTGAGAATTTAGAAGTTAGAGATTTTAGAACCTCTGGAGAAATTATTTCTGTTAGACAAATGGTTGACACGTTTCTCTGATGTGACTGCAAATTTATTAACCTTTATTCAGGCTAATGAAATGCTAAAACACAAGTCTTGCATGAAAACAACCCTTGACTGAAATCTAAATTGGGAATCCTTAATTTCTTAATCTGGTTATATCTGCAATATATTTCAAGTCGAAATATATTGCATTTTCAACAAAATATTGTAATTTTCAACCAAAAAAGATGAATTTTAACAAAAGAGTTGAGTTTTTGAGCAAAAAAGTCGAATGTTTCAGAATACATTTTTATTTTCAAACAAGAAAAATGAATTTTTAACCAAATAGTTGAAATTTTAACAGAAGGGTTGAAGTTTTAAGCAAATATTTTAATTTTAAATCTACAAAGATGATTTTTCAGCCACGTGGTTGAATTTTCAATCAAGAAAGATTACACTTTAACCAAATACAGTTACTTTTTCAACCAGATAGTTAAATTTGCAAATAAAAAAAGATACATTTTCTATCAAAAGAGTTAAAAGCTGAATTTTCAACCAAATAGTTAAATTTTCAACGGAAAAAGAATAATTTCCAACCAAAAAGTTGCGTTTAGAGCCAAATATTTGAACTTTCAAGAAAAATAAATGAATATTTGATATAAAAGTTGAATCATCAACCTATTAAGATAAATCATTGAACCAAAAAGACTAATTTTCAACAAAAAAGTTAAAAATTCCACAAAGAAATGTTTTTAAGTCAACAATAAAAAAAAATCAAGCAAATTGTTGATTTTTTAATCCAAAAAGACCAATTTTCTACATAAAAGTTGAATTTTCAACCTGAAGATATGAATTTTTAACAAAAAAGTCATTTTTATCCAAACAGTTGCATTTACAACCAAATATTTGAATTTTCAAGCAACAGAGACAAATTTTATTCAAAAAATTTATAATATTTAACCAAATAGTTGAATTTTTTACAAATGTGAATCTTCAACCAAGAAAAATTTTCTCAGTCAAGAAACAAAAAAAATTCAACCAAATTGTTTGATTTTCAACACACAAAATATGAATTTCCTACAAAACAATTAAAAGTTTGATCTGAAAAAATAAATTTTCAACAAGAATGATCATTCTTAACTCAACTGTTGAATTTTTAACAAAATAGGTCAATCTTAAACCAAAGCTGATTAATTTTCAACCAAAAGAGACGATTTTTCAAAAAAAAAGTTCAAAATTCCACTAAGAAATATTTTTCAGACAAAAAACAAAAAAATTAAGCTAATTGTTGAATTTTGAAGCCAAAAGACGAATTAACCACTTAAA
The DNA here is from genome assembly GCA_932195095.1 of Andricus curvator. Taxonomy (NCBI): domain Eukaryota; kingdom Metazoa; phylum Arthropoda; class Insecta; order Hymenoptera; family Cynipidae; genus Andricus; species Andricus curvator. The sequence continues at coordinate 159,719 of CAKNYM010050859.1, forward strand.
AGTTGAATTTTCAACCTGAAGATATGAATTTTTGACAAAAAGTTAATTTTTCTTCGACCAGTTGTATTTACAAACTAATAGTTGAATTTTCAAGCAACATAGACGAATTTTTTTAGAAAAGTTGAATATTTAACCAAATAGTTGAATTTTTAACAAAAGTTAAATCTTCAACCAAGAAAAACCTTAGTCAAAAATGAAAAAAAATCAACCAAATTGGTTGATTTTCAACAAAAAAAACCTAATTTTTTATAAAACAGTTGAATGTTTAACCTGAAAATATAGATTTTCAACGAAAATGATCATTTTTTACCAAACTGTTGAAAATTTTTAAGAAAATATTTTAATCTTCAACCAAAGTGATTAATTTTCAACCTAAAGAGATGAATTTTCAACCAAACAGATGAATTTTCAACTAAAACAGATCAATTTTCAACCTGGAATGTAATAGTTTAATTTTGAGTAAAAAAATGAAATTTCAACTCAAGAAAAACGAATTCTCAACAAAATATTCAAATTTTCAACCAAAGAGATGAATCTTCAACTAGAAAAATAAATGTTTAACAAAAAAGTTCAAATTTTAACATAAAGATGAATTATCAAAGAAAAATGTAATAGTTGATACTTCAACCAAAAAAATCCAATTTTAAATCAAAAACATATAAATTCAGTTTTAAAAAAACCCTTTTTTGAAAACATAGTTGAACACTCAACCAAAAAGATTAGTTTTCAATGAAATAGTTGCATTTTTAACGAAAAGAAATTTTCAAACCAAAAAGACAAATTTGCAACTCAGAAATAATTTGCAGTCAAGAAAGAATATAAATTTCAACAAAAAAATTACTTCTTAAAAAATGGTTGAATTTTCAACAAAACAATTAATTTTTCAACCAAAAGAGATAAATTCGAAACCAAAAATATAATAGTAGACTTTTTAATTACAGAGAATTAACTTTCAATTTAAAAAAATGAATTTTCAATCCAAAATGACAAATTTTCTATCCAAAAAGACGAATATTTAACAATACTGTTGAGTTATTTCAACCAAAAAAGATGACCTCTGAACAAAATAGTTGAATTTTCAACAAAATAATTAAATTTTGAATCCAATAATAGAATTTTTAACCAAAAGAAATGAACCCCAAACCATCGTAAAAATTTTCGACTTACAAATAATTAACTTTCAACTAAAAATATTTGGGTTTTCTTATTGGGTTTTATTAATTCAGTTCGCAATTAAGCGAAAAAAATTATAAAAAGGGGAAGTTTCTTGAAAACAGGGAGAAAAGGAGGAATTCCTTGAAAACGGGAAAGAAAGGGAATAGTGGAATGAGTCATTAACCCTTTTGGTTTTATTTAGGTTTAATTATTATTGAAACATAAATTGTATTTTTTTATGTTTCCTTTTTTGATTGAAAAATCTTTTATGTTTAAAAACTCAACTATTTTGTTGAAAATTGGTCTTTTTGGATGAATTCAACCATTTTTTATTTGAAATAAAAATCTTTTTCTATTTAAATATCAAATATTACATTTTTTGTTGAGAATTTATCCTTCTCGGTTGAAAATTTAATCATATCGTCGAAAAATCAAAAATTTTGTGAACATTTTTTTTTCTGTTGAAATTTAACCCTTTTATAGAAAATTCAAATTTAAAATAGACGAAAAATATTTTGGTTGTATATTTTCAAACCAGGATACAAATCAGGGGCCGCTTTCATTTCGTTTTAGAAAATTATTTCTCTCCCCCTCTCCCCCCTGTAACGAACAGCAACAAAATATGTCTACCCCCGCCCCTCTTACTGTACGTAATTATTTGACCGTAATTATTGACCAATTTTTCATTTTCCCTGACCATTACCATTTTAATTACCATAAGCATTTTAATCTTGTAATATTTTTAATATAGGATCTTTTATAAACGGAATAAAACAATATTTCAGATATAAATTGGGAATTTTAAAATTTATTTATATTTTTTTAATAAAAAAATGACTTTCCTACCATAGAAGATGACTTTTTAACAAAATACATGAATTCTCAACAAAATAATTAAAATTTTCAACAAAATAAATTAATTTTCAACCTAAAAAGATGAATTTTCAAAGTTGATATTTCAACCAAAAAAGATGAAATTTCATAAAAAAATTAATTTTAAAACAAAAAGACGAATTAATTTTCAACAAATAAAGATTTTTCAGGCATGAATGAAAACAAAGTTGACCTAAATTGTTGAACCTTCGAGCCAAAAGACGAATTTTCTGTACAAAAATTGAATTTTCAACCAGAAAATATGAATTTTCAGCAAAAAAATTAATTTTCAACAAAAAAATGATTTCTTAACAAAGTGGCTCAAAAAAATTTAAACAAAATAGTTAAATCCTCAAGCAATGAAGATTAATGTTTAACAATACAGTTGAATTTTTATTCAAAAAAGATTTCAGTTAACGTTTCAACACCGGAAATTTTAACAAAAAAAGATAACTTTAACAAGAGTTGAATTTTCAACCAAACAGTTGCATTTTTATCCAAGAAAGATGAAATTTTTACTAAATTAGATGAATTTTCAAATCAAAAAGACAAACTTTCAAAAAAATATTTGAATTTTCATCTCAAAAAGATTTTTATTTGACTTGTCAACATCAAAATATGAGTTTTAAACAAAAAGTACATTTTCTTCAAAGATACTTGAATTTTCAAACAAAGAATATGAATATAAAAAAACAGTTGAATTTTCCACCAAAAATGGTGACTTTAACCAAATTGTTGTATTTTCAAACGCATAATAAAATTTATAACTAAAAAGATAATATTCAGGAGGAAGCAACTGTAAAAAAAAGAAATATAAATACAAGGAAAATAAATTACTAACAAGAATATTATATCAGGTTTACCACGAAACTTCATTTTAAAAATTCCCTAATTTTCCCCTGCCCATTAGTATTCAAAGACCAGAATCTTAACTTGAATAAAACAATTTGAAATTAAAATAAAACATTTTCAAATTTATTCTGATTGACAGTTATTTAAAGTTATAGAAATGCCCTGACTTTTCCCTGGCCAATAAAATTCCGTGACTTTTTTTTTTTAATTGTTGTTGGCTAGGTTTGTTTTTCACTCACCAGGTTTCTTTGGGGTGTAAAGTTAAATTCATATTAAATTTTTGCACAATTACTGCGAGTTATTTGTTTCCTTTGCGAATTTTCAAAAATAACGTACAAGAAGGAAGGACCCCCTTCCATAACAAATCGTAACAAAATCTCTCGACTGGCCCCCCCCCCCCCAAATGCTGTTACGTCATTTAAGTAAGACCCCTAAGCCTTTTAATCTAATATTATTTTTTCAATTACATTTACAAATGCTTCGTACAGTGAACTCTCGCTTATTCCAAGGCGCACATATTCCGAGGCTCACTTATTCCAAGTCCCCCACGCTTGGTTATTCCAAGTGGCGAAACTCCGTCACCTCCCACCACTGTCCCTACACGGTCCAGTGATGCTAACGAACAGCGACTTTTTCAACTGCGCATATACTGAAAAGCGTGGGTCTATTTAAAATTACGAAGCATAAACTTGTAATATTACATTATTAATAAATTATTTAAAGAAATTAGCTATTTCTTAGATTCAATTTAATTAACTTTTTATAGTTAATTTTTTTTTAAATTTATCTGTATTATTATTAATAGTATTTATTGATTTCGAATACAGCCGCGCTTTTCGGTACATGCGCTGTTGAAAAAGTCGCGATCCGTTACATGGACATAGGAATAGGAGGGGACTAGCCACATGCTTCTTGACTTAGGCGCGGGGAGGAATCGACCATGTTGTTCTGGCGAAAGTTTCGGATAGGAATTCATTCCTAACCAATCCGACTTCGTCCGAATCATTCCCGAATCTGTATCCGAACCAATCCGAGTTAATCCGAACCGATCCGAAAAAAGTCCTACATTTCGTTCGATCGAAATCGGTTAAAAATTAATCCGACTCAATCCGATTCAATCTGAACTTCCAATCCGATTCAATCCAAACCAAATTTTCAATCCGAATGAATCCGAACTCGGATTGACCTAAACCGATTTTCAATCCGAATGAATCCAATTCAATCCGAACTCGGATTCATTAGTATTGAAATTCGGTTTAGGTCAATTCGACTTCGGATTGATTCGGATTCATTTGGATTGAAAATTTGGTTCGGATTGGTTCGGATTGGAAGTTCGGATTGAACCGGATTGAGTCTGATTAATTTTTAACCGCTTTGGATTGAATGAAATGTAGAACTATTTTCTGATTGGTTCGGATCGATTCGGGTTGGTTCGGATACATATTCCGGAATGATTCGGAATGAATTCCTATCCGATACTTTCGCCAGGGTGGTTTGCAAAAATAAGAGGAGTAAGTGAGAGAAGGAGAACAGTCATCTCTTTCTGTCACAATACCGGTTTAGCAATCCAAGATGGTAAACCGCCCAGCTACGACATGCCTAGTCCCCTCCAATTCCTATGTCCATGAATCCGTTAGCATCAGGGGCAGCCAATAAAAGTCGCTTGACAAAATCAATCGAAGACTCGCGGTAGAAGTAGGGGCCCCTCCAGCCTTGAAATAACCGAATATTTACGTTTCTCGGTCCTTGGAATAAGCGAGAGTTCACTGTATCTTCAATTTTTTCCTTGCTGCAGTTTTCTATCATCTATTGATTTTAATAATTGAAAACAGGGGAAAACACGAAAATAGGGAATAGTGAAAAATAATAAATAATAATAAATAAATCAGTCTGATATAAATATTTGCCATATATCAGGAATAAAGTCAGAGGTCATTTCCCCTCTGGTTATATTTAGGTTTGATTATTATGTTAACATAAATTGTGTTTTTTTTATTTAAAAGGTTCATAGAAAACCTCAAGTGAGATTGACAAGATCAGAAAGTCCCCTTGAAGAAAGAAAAGGGAGGGTTCGATTAAAACAAAGAAGAGACAGTGGAGGAAGAGATAGTGGAATAGAACCAAGCCCCAGGGTTTCGAGGATTCCTAGACGAAATATAAAATTTTGTCCTAACACCGAAAAACAGCAATCAGTAAATATGGAAAGTGTAACTAAGGACGTTCAAGTCAGTCTTAGACGATATTATCTCGAGAGGAAAATATTTTTTCAATTGATGGATTTAAAGAGACTTCAGATACGACATGGTAAAGCGAACGAGCACGTGTTGGTGAAAAGACAGGTGAGTTTGCCTGAAAAAAAAACCGACCCCATATTCAGGGTTGAAATTCCCTGACTTTTCCGTGACGAATTTTTCATTTTCCTAGACCGTTATAAAATTTTCTTTCAGATGTAAAAACAGCCTGTATTTTCAAAAAAATAGATGAACTTTTAAGCAAATTATCGATTTTTCAACCAAACAGATGAGTTTTCAAACAAGAGGATTAATTTTTGACCCAGAAAGACGAATTTTTAACAAAATACACCAAATTTTAACTAAAAAAGATACATTTTAAGTTAAAAAGATTAATTCTGACTAAAAAACAACTTTCAACAAAATAATTAAATTTTGAACCAAATAGTTGAGTTTTAAACTCAAAAAGATAAATTTTAAACAAAAAATTGGAATAATTAACTTTTCAGTTAAAACAACTGATTTTAAACAACAAAAAAAAGGAATTTTTAACAAAACAGTTAAGTTTTCAAACAAGAGATGAATCTGCAACCAAAAAAATGAATTCTTATCTGATATTTCCACCAGAAAATATTTTAATTTTTAATCAAAAACAGTTGAATTAAACCAAAGAATACGAATTTTCAACAAACTAGTTATTTCTCAACCAAGGCAGATTAACTTTTTATCAAAAAGACGATAAAATTGTTGAATTTTAAAGCAAAAAAAAAAAAACAAGAAATTTTCTGCAAAAAAGTTGGAGTTTTAACCCAAAAATATGAATTTTCTACCAAAGAAGACGAGTTTTCAACAAAATAAATTAATTTTCAACAAGGAAAGATAAATTTAAAGCAAAAATGGAATACGTACGTATTTTCAGTTTAAAAAATTAAGTTTCAACCACGAAAAAAACGAATTTTGAAAAAAATAGTTAAATTTTTAATCAAAGAAAAGAATTTTTAACTGAAATGATGAATCTTCAACCGAAAAAAAAAGAATTTTTAACCAAATAGTAGAATTTTCAACCAAAAAGATGAATTTTCTACTAAAGAAGACAAATTTTTAACAAAATACATGAATTTTCAAATAAAAAAAAAATAAATTTTCAACCTAAACCGAATAGTTAAATTCACAGTTAAAAAATTAATTGTCAACCAAATTTTCAACTAAAAAAGATACATTTTAAAGTTTATACTTTCAACCAAGTTGTTGAATTTTCAACCAAAAAAGATGAATTCTCAGCGGAAAATGTAATAGTTGATATTTTAAGCACAAAATATTTGTTTGTTAAACCAAAAATAGTTTAATTTAACCAAAAAAGATTAATTTTCAACAAAATAGTTGAATCCTCAACCAAAACATATTAATTTTGAATAAAAAAACGATCTTTTAACGAAACAGTATTTTTTCAACAACGAACGATTTCTCAGTCAATAAAGAAACAAAATTGCATAAAAAATGCTGCATTTTTAAGACAAAAAGACAAATATTCTTCAAAATAGTTGAGTTTTCAACCCAAAAATATGAATCTTTAACAAAAAAGTTAATGTCCAATAAAATGGTGGAATTTTCTACTACAAAAAGACCAGTTTTCAACTAAATTAATTAATTTTCAACGAAGAAAGATAAATCTAAAGCAAAAATGGAATACGTCTCGGAATACGTACGTATTTTCAGTTTAAAAAATTAATTTTAAACCTAGAAAGAAATGAATTTTCAAGAAAATAGTTACATTTTTAATCAAAGAAAAGAATTTTTAACTGAAATGATGAATCTTCAAGCAAAAAAAAAATTTTTTGAACCAAATAGTGGAATTTTCTACCAAAAAATACAAATTTTGAACAAAATACATGAATTTTCAACTAGAGAAAATAAATTTTCAACCTTAAACAGAACAGTTAAACTTACAGTTAAAAAAATTATTCTTTTTAAATTAAAATGATGAATCATCAAGCAAAAGAATGAATTTTCAACGAAGTACTTCTACTTTCAACCAAGTAGATGATTTTTAAACCAAAAAAGTTGAATTTTCAACGAAACATGTAATAGTTGATTTTTCAAGGAAAAAATATTCTAATTTGACAAGAAGTTGAAATCAACCAAAAAAGACGAATTTTCAGCAAAATAGTGGAATTTTTAACTAGAAAAGATCAATTTCCAACCAAAAATGGAACAGTTACATTTTCAGTTAAAAAAAAATTAATCTCAGCCAAAACAATGAATTTTTAACAAATAGTTAAATTTTTAACCAAAAAGTTAATATCCAATAAAATTTTTGAATTGTAAAGCCAAAAAGAAAACAAATTTTCTACACCAAAATTGTGGAGTTTTAACCCAAAAATATAAATTTTTTCCCAAAATAATTGAATTTTCAACTAAAAAAAGACGAGTTTCCGGCAAAATAAATGAATTTTCAACAGAAGGAGGCAATTTATCAACCAAAAATGTAATACATACTTGCATTTTCATTTAAAAAATTAATTTTCAACCAAACAAACGAATCGTCAAAAAAAGTTGAATTTTCTTCTAAAAAATACAAATTTTGAACAAAATACATGAATTTTCAACTAGTAAAAAGAAATTTTCAACCTAAAATAGAATACTTAAAATTCCAGTTAAAAAACTTATTCAACCAAGTAGTTAAATTTTCAACAAAAGAAATTAATTTTCGACCAAATAGTTAAAGCTTCAAATAAAGAAGATACATTTTAAACCCAATATGGACTAGCTACTTGTTCAGTTTAAAAAATTAATTTTCAACTTAAAGAAGAATTTTCTATATAAACTCTCAATGAAAAATGCAATAGTTGATATTTCAAACAAATAGTTGAATGTTTTACCAAGATAGTTAAATTTTCTACCCAAAAAGACGATTTTTCAACAAACCAGTAAAAATTTCAACCAAAACGAATGACTTGTTAACAAAGCGATAAAATTAACTTCAACTTCAGTTTATCGAAAATTCCCTGACTCAGGTTTTTCCTGACATTCCCTGACTTTCCCTGACCACTCTTGACTTTCCCGAATTCCCTGACCTATAAAAACAGTCAATTTTGAATTAAATTATACATTATTATGTGCAAAATTGAAATTTAATTATTAAATTTCATCACAATAGGTGGAGACTTTCAACAAAGCTGGAATGACTGGACCAACACTTGGTGTTGTAAAATACGAGAAGCCTTTAACTTTCCGGTTTGTAATGTCAATATTTTGGATTGAAGTACACTCAACTCCCGATATAGGAGCGGTTTCGGGCATGACTTGCAGTGGCTTTGCTCGTAAACAGGCAGGGCCGCATGAATCATTTCTGTTGGATTTGGACGCATGACGCAACCTGATGCAACTAACGCGCTGAGAGTGCGGTCCTCGAGCTGTTTTTCACGATTGACTGAAGACCGCCTCTCTTTCGGCCCCGCGGCTACTCTCATCACGAAACTTCGGAGACGATCAGTTCTAGGAATATCGTAAGCCGGGGTTTCTTATATCGGGAGTTGAGTGTAAAACTATAATTTCCTGATTTTCTTTTCTCATTCACGGATCAAGATTGATTTTAATTTTTTTTTGAAATTTTGTTTAAGGGACTTTGAAAGTTTTCTCTATGAACAACTTAGACGTATTCAGAGAAGACCAGCGAGTCCTGGTTGGTGTACAGATGCAAAACAATGCACTCAAAAGACTCATCGATGTCATCATGCCACTAGTGCCTACACTTCAGTTCCAATTTACACTTATCGTAGGTATCTTTCCTCCAGGTTTACACAAAAATTGCTAATTGAAAATATCTCGATTCGAAAAGAAAAAAATTCATTAATTTATCAGACTTCACAGCCCTTCACAGAAAATAGGGTGATTTTTCACGAAAATAGATAAATACATTATTTTTAATCAACTTAATGTAGATATACCATATTGAATGCAATACCAAAAAGACGAATTTTAAACAAAATAGTTACGTTTTCAAACCAAAAAGTCGATTTTTTTGTAAGACAATTGAATCATCAGCTTAAAAAGTTGAATTTTCAACAAAAAATATAATTTTGAACAAAAAAGTTCATTTTCAATCAAGAAAGACTAATTTTCAACAACAAAAATTAATTTTTAACCAAACAGTTGCACTCACGATCAAATAATTAAACTTTCAAGAAAAAGAGACGAATTTCCAACCAAATACCTCAATTTTAAATCTACAAAGATAAATTTTCAACCAAATAGCCAAATTTTCAATAAAAAAAAGATTAAACTTCAACCAAATTCAATTGCATTTTCAACTAAATAGTTCAATTTTCAAGCCAAAAAGACAAATTGTTTACAAGAAAGTTCAATTTCCAACCAAGAGAGACGAATTTTTAACCTACATACCAAGAATGAATTCTCCGTCAAATGGTCAAAATTTCAATAAAAAAATTTTAATCTTCAATCAACATAGTTAATTTTTCAAGCCAAAAAGACGAATTTTTTAGAAGACAGCTCAATTCTCAATCCAAAAGGACAAACTTTCAACAAAAAGTTGAATTTTTGACCAAAAAAGTTGACTTCAACAAAATAGTTGAACTTTCAACCAAATATTAATTTTTCAACAAAATAGTTCAATTTTTATCTAAATGGTTGAATTTTCAAACTAAAAAGATAAATTTTCTGTCTTCTACAAAAAAAATACATTTTTAACAAAGTAGTTCCACTTTTACCAAAGTATTGGAATTTTCAACAAATAAATATTAATTTTCAACCAAAAAGTTGCAATATGAATAAAAAAGAATAAATTTTTAACAAAATAGTTAAATTTTCAACCCAAAAAGACGAATTTTCAACAAAATACATGAAATTTCAACCAACTAGTTAAATTTTTAACTAAAAAAGACAATTTATCAACCAAGAAGATTAATTTTCTACCAAAAAAAGATTAATTTTTAACAAAATACATGAATTTTCGATGAAATACAGTTAAATGTATAACTAAAAAAGTTCAATTTTTCCACAAACAAAAAAAAACGAATATCCAAGAAAACAGTTAAACTTTTAATCATGAAGCAGAATCTTCGAACAAAAAAATAAATTGTTAAAAAAGTAGTTCAACTTTTACCCAAGTATTTGAATTTTCAACCAAAAAAGATCAATTATGAAACAAACCGTTTTATTTTTAACCAAAAAGGAATAATTTTTAACCTAGAGGATTAATTTTCTACCAAAAAGACTAAGTTTAATCAAAATACACGAATTTTCATCTGGAAAATAACAATTTTGAACTAAAAATATCAATTTTCAAAAAAAAATTGGAAATTTTAATTTTCAGTTAAAAAAAAAATAATTTTCAAACAAAAAGAAACAAATTTCAACCCAATTTTTATGTTTTTAACCAAAGAGATTAATTTTCAACTAAAACGATGAATCTTCAACTAAAAAAATTAATTTTTAACAAAGTAGTTCAACTTTTACCCAAGTATTCGAATTTCAAACCAAAAAAGATATTATCAACCAAACCGTTGTATTTTTAACCAAAAAGGATTATTTTTAACATAGAAGATTAATTTTCTACCAAAAAGACGAATTTGGAACTAAAGATATCAATTTTCAACAAAAAATGGAATGGTTAAATTTTCAGTTGGAAAAATTAATTTTTAAACCAAACCATACGAATTTCAACAAAATTGTTACATTTTTAAAGAAAGAGATGGATTTTCAACTAAAATTATGAATCTTCAACCAAAAAAATTAATTTTCAAGGAAATAGTTCAACTTTAAACAGTTTCAACCAAGTAGTTGAATTATCTACCAAAGAATATGAATTCTTAACGAAAAATGTAATACATAGTTAATATTTCAGCCAAAAATGATTTTTGAATTTTAAATTAAAAAGAGTTGAATTCAACAAACAAATACGAATCTTTAACAAAGTAGTTGAAGCCTCAACCAAAACACATTAATTTTCAAACAAACAGTTGCATTTTTAACAAAAAAAAATTAATTCTGTACCAAAATAGTTGAGTGTTCAACCCAAGAAGACGAGATTTTAACAAAACAGTTGAATTTTCGACTAAACAGGATGACCTATTAACAAAATTGTTAAATTTGCAACAAAATAATAAAAATTGTATCCAAAAAAGATAAATTCTTAACCAAAATATTTTGTAGAATTTTCAACGAAAAGAATGAAATTGTAACCAAAAATAGTTAGATTTTCTTATTGGCTTCTATTAATTAAATTCGCATTTAATCGAAAAACGAGAAAAATGGGAAGAAGTGAAAGTTTCTTAAAAACAGGAAAAAAAGATTAATTATTTTTAAAAAAGGGGTAAAGAGGAGAATAGGGGAAGGACTGTGAAGTCTGATGTAATGATTTTTCTACAAATGAATTTATTTTGTTCAACTAATTAGGATTCCATAAAATATTTATTTTATGGAACTTAAATTAATTCCGCTTGTTCCAAGTACGCTTCACAAAAAGAACAAGTAAAATAATAACACTTTTCTTGCCCCGAATTATTTTGAAGAAGCAATTTTTTCAAAGAGTTCCTGTTCAAAACAATTTTTAAAAGGCAGGAATTCTGATTAATTAGAATTAAAGCCATCTGAAATTTTTGAAAGGAATCAGATGGCATAGTTTGATCGTAGATTATAATTACAGTATGTGGAGGCGTCCCAGAACGAGGGACGAGTCTTCTTCCGAGGATAGAGAGTCGGGGAAAGGGACAAATGACGGTAAACAGCTTAGCCCTGAAAAATAGAACCAAATTACCTAGTGGAAAATGAAAAAATCTACCCTTTTTCATTTTAATTCGAGACCGCGATTTTATTTTGCACTGATGAGCATGCGCATTTGGCTGATGTATAATTTCCTTTTTGGATGCAGTATAGTAAAAGTAGTAGTCAAAAAAGGCGCCGCGCGCATGCAAAAAATAGTTTCGTAGCCTATTAAGACATTAAGTCGCTCAAACCTCCCCCTCCCATGCTTTCCCTCCCCTACTTCCCCTACCCTCACTTCACCCTTCGCCCCCTCCCCAACTTCCCCTTTCCTTGCTTTCCCAGCCAACACTTCCTTTCCTCTACTATCCTTCCCCATCCCTCACTTCCCCTTCCCTACTCACCCTGGCTTCTAATGATTTGCCCTCACTTGCCCTACATTCCCACCCCTCACTTCACCCTTTGATCCTTCCCCAACTTCTTCCTCCTCTACTTCTCCCTTTCCTCGCTTTCCTAGCAAACAATCCCTTTCCTCTACTTTCCTTCCTCAGCCCTCACTTTCCCTTCCCTACTCACCCTCGCTTCTAATGATTTGCCCTCAC
>CAKNYM010050859.1:172551-187005 GCA_932195095.1 Andricus curvator
ACTCACCCTCGTTTCTAATGATTTTCCCTCACTTGTCCTACTTTACCCTCCCCTCATTTCCCTCCTTTCCTTAATTTCCCACCCCTCGTTTTCCCTCATTTCCTCTACTTCTTGATCCCCTTATTCCCCTTCACTTCCCCATACGTCCCTCCCATCATTTACCCTACTTCCCCTCTCCTCATTTCCCCTCACTTCCCCTACTTGGAGAAAAGTACGACGGACCGAAACTATAAGAATTTCTGCCTGAGGCTATAAAACTCAAAACGGGGACAATTTATAAAAAAAAAACTGGAGGTTGTACATTTTTAAAACATAATAATCAGGGGGTTTTGGGATATTGGTTACCCCCCCCCCCCCCTCCTATTCTCAAAGTAACGTAGCCGTATAAATTCCTGAGACTTCAAGTTAAAATATATTGCATTTCGAACAAAATATTTGAATTTTCATCCAAAAAAGATTTTTTTACCAAAAGACAAGAATTTTTAAGCCAAAAAGACGAATTTTTTAGAAGACAGTTGAATTTTCAACAAAATGTTCAATTTCAACCAAGAAAGATGACTTTTCTATTAAAAAAGATGAATTTTCATTCCAAAAGGACGATTTTTTAACAAAATAATTAAACTTTCAACAAAATAATTAAACTTTTAACAAAATAGTTAAATTTTAACCAAATAGTTGAACTTTCAACATACAAAGTTTAATTTTCTACCAAAAGACGAATTTTCAACACAATACATGAATTTTTTTGTTTGATACATGAATTTTTCTTGTTTAAAATTAATCACTTCAAAAGTCGTCTGCTTTCTAAAAAATTTGACCTTTAAACCGGTAATGATGAATTTTCAAGAACAAAGTTAATTTTCAATCCAGGAAGATGAATTTTCCTTTAAATAGTTAAATTTTCAACTAAAAAAGATAAGTTTTCAACTAAAAATGGAATCTTTGAATTTTAAGTTTAAAACATTATTTTTAAATAACAAAGAAAAACTAAATTTCTAACAAGTTGAATTCAACGAAAATAGACGAATTTGTAAGAAAATAGTTTAATCATTAACCAAAGATATGAATCTTCAACAAAAAGATTAATTATCTACCCAAAAAGACAAATTTTTAACAAAATTTACTTCCAAAAAAGACATGAGTTTTTTTACTAAATAGTTTACCGAAGAAGTCAATCTTTAAAAAATGAATTTTCAACAAAACTGTTGAATTTTGAAACCAAATAGACGAATTATCTAAAGAGTTACATTTTGAAATAGTTTCATTGTGAATAAAATATTTGAGTTTTCTACCAAACAGTTAAATTTTCAACCAAAAATATGAATTTTCATCAAAAAGTTAATTTTCAACAGAACAGTTTAATTTCCTATGAAATAGTTGAATTTTCAAACCAAAAACACGTATTTTCTACAAAACAGTTGAATTTTCAATCAAATAGTTAAATTTTCAACTAGGAAAGATCAATTTTCAATTAAAAATGTCAATTTTTAATTTAAAATAATATTAACTTACACCCAAAACAGTAATATTTACATTTTAAGTTACAAAAATGCATCCTCAACAAACAAAAAAAACAACGAATTTTCAACAAAATAGTTACAGTTTTAACTAAAGAGATGAATTTTTAATTAAAATGATGAATCTTAATTCACAAATATGAATTTTCTACAAAAGAGTTCAACTTTCAACCAAGTAGTTGAATTTTCGACAAAAATATTAATTTTCAACCAAGAACATTAATTTTCTACCAAAAAAGGCGAATTTTCAAACAAATAGTTAAATTTTTTAACTAAAAGAGATAAATTTTCAACCAGAAATGTAATAATTAAATTTTTAGTTGAAATGATTAATTTATACCAAAAATTGGATGCATTTTTGACAAAACAGTTGAATTTTCGAAATAAAAAAGATTATTTTTTTTAAAAAACTGTTATTTTCACCAAATTAATTACATTTTCAACCAAATAACCGAAATTTTGACCAAACAAGATGAATTCCGAACCAAAAATATAATAATAGACTTTTCAACCAGAAAAGTGAACTTTTATTCAAAAATAGTTCGATTTTCTTATTGGGTTCGCATTTAAGCGAAAAAATTAGAAAAAAGGGGAATTTTTTTGAAAACAGGGGAAAAAGTAATTATTGAAAAAGAGGAAAAGAGGGAAATAGGGGGAAGCCTAAAATATGAAAGTGATTTTCAAACTTATTAAGTTATTATTGAACAATACTTTGTTGAAATTTATCATGAGGAAACGTACTAATTTAAGTAAATCATTTAAAATGTTTTGAAATATTTTTTACTTTTCTCTTAGAATTCATTTTTAAAAATAAAAAATCATTTGAAATTTCCACATGAATCTTAAGGAACCTTTCTTTAATCTCTTGAGAACTTTCAAAATTCTTAAAACGCTTCTAAATTGTGTTTCGAAATTTTCAAAAATCCACATTTTGTTTAAAATGTTTTGCAATCTTTACAAGTTTTAAATTATTTCTGAATCTTTTCGAAACTGCTAAACCTTTCAAATATCTTTTTAAATGATTCGACTTTTCCCTAAAATTTTTGAAAACTTCTGCATAATTAAAAAAACTGCCTTTAAATCTTCCGTATTCTTTTTTGACAATTATGGAAATCTTCTGAAATGCTTTTAAATAATATTCTCTTAAAGTTAATTTTTCAAAATAAAAAAATCATTAAAAATTTTCTCAGAAACCTTGAGAATATTTTGTTATTCTCTTAAATCTTTTAAAATTCTTAACAAGCTTCTAAATTTTTTATTCGAAATTTTCAAAAATCTACATTTTGCTTGAGATTTTTTTTAAAATTTTATATATTTCTCAAATTTACAAAAATTTTTTCTCAAATTTTGTAATCTGGCACAATGAAAACTTTTTGCTTTAAAATCTTCTACATTCTTTTTAGAAATTTTAGGAAATCATTTGAAATTTTTAAAAATGTTTTCAATATTCTCTCAGATTCTCTTAAAATTCATGTTTTCAAAATAAAAATTTTTGTGAAATTTTCCCAAGATTCTTAAGAATTTTTTTAGATTCCCTTTAAACCGTTCAAAATTCGTTTTAAAAAGGTCTTTTTTCCTAAATTTCTCGAAAATATACATCTTATTTGAAATCTTTTGAAATCTTCTCAGGATTTACATTATTTTCGAATCTTTGCAAAACGTCTAAATATCTTTTGAAATAATTCAGTTTTCATAAAAAATTTTGAATCCTGTAAAATAAAAAAAATTGTCCTAAAATCTTCCAGATTCTTTTTCGGCATATTTTGAAATCTTCAAAACATGAAATTAATCCTTTAAAATAAAATCTAAATCATTTTAGATTTTCCCAGAAATGTTATTGCTGTTATCGGTAATTTTGTTTACTGGTACCGACAGCAAAATTTTAAGAACAGAATTATTTACCATTATTAACAAATAATTTACAATTAAAATTTTCTCTTTTATCAATAGTGTTTATAGAAACATTTTGAATTAAATTTTATAATGAAATAAAATTACTTATTTGAAAATGTTGATTTACAAAATTGATGGTGCAGAAAATTCGTAATCTTTATTAATAGACATTTGTATTTCCGTTTGATTCCCGGTTTTATTTTAATTCCTGGCTATTTTCCGGATTTCCTGGTTAGTAGAAACCCGACTTTATCCACGTTGTTGCACACCCAGCATACTCGGGTATCCACCTCCCTTTTTTCAATTTAAAAAAAAATTGGAAATTGAAATCGTTGCCTTGTAATTTATTCCCATAAATAAATGCTGCAACAATAATAATTAATTAAATTATTATTAATTCTATTATTACTCAACACATTTCACGTGCATGAATCAAATAATTTGATAAGAAATGAATAATCTACTCAAAGTTGCATTTTTTTATGGTGGATACCCAGATATCCTGGATGTGTCCGCAACTTTTGTATACTTTGAAGTCGATTAATTCTGCAAACAAAAATTTGTAAATAAATTCTAAATGCACAATTTGCTTAAAATTGAGCTAAATAACAACGATTGGAAGGCCCCAAGTGAAATTTTAATTTTTACTCCACTTAAATGCAAAAATTTACCGTGGTGGATGCCCGGGTATCCGAGTGTTAAGGGTGAAACATTTTTTTTATTAGAGTCAATGATAGAAGTTTGAGTTGTATTTTTTTAAAGCATGATACAAATCAAGGGTCGCTTTCTTTTGATTTTAGAAAATCATTTCTCATTGAAGAATTTTTTGGTGAATTCCAAGCCGAACCATAATCATTTTCATTTAATATTCTGTTTGCAATTTGTACATAAAAAATGCTTCATACATATTTTCCATTTCTGCTATGCTGCTGTTTTCTGTCATCTATTAATTTTAATCTTACATTCAAAGGTTGATTTAGAGAATGTTGAATACTTTTAAACAGAATTCAGATTTCCAGGCACAGAATATGTCTTTTAAAATAAAGAAGATTCTTTTAAGTTTGATTCTGCGGATAGTGAAAGAAACGATCGAAATCTGGATTCTGTTTTATTAGGTCTACAAATTAATTCGGTGCCTTAACTTTAATGTCTTGTAAATCTTGGTTAAACTTGAATTTTTTCACGCCCTGAGGTAGTTTTAAAGGACGAACCTTAAGGCGCTTCCTCAGGCTCGATTTTTAGCCCATGTATTACAAATGACATGTTTCCTCCTACAAGCATGAATGATTTGATGTAATATTTTAACCACATAATTTCAATGGCATAATACACAACCTATTAGTGCTCTTTTTCGAAAAATGGTCTTGTTTTTTTTTTTAATTAATTGAAAATGTGCTTCATTTATGCGCCTGGAAACGAGCAATCCGCCACCGGGAAAGTATCCATGATGAACTGAAAACAGGCGCTGTCTGTTTCAAGAGCGCCTGATTGGGTTCATCATAGATACTTTCCCGGTGGCGGAATGCTCGTTTCCAGGCGCATAAATGAAGCACATTTTCGATTAATTAAAAAAAAACAAGACCATTTTTCGAAAAAAGAGCACTAACAGGTTGTGTATTATGTCATTGAGATGATGTGGTTAAAATATTACATCAAACCATTCATCCTTGTCGGAGGAAACATGTCATTTGTAATACATGGGCTAAAAATCGAGCCTGAGGAAGCACCTTAAGGCTATTGAAACGACTCGTGTTTTCGCCACATACATACTCTTTCTACAAGGATGCATTGTTAATGTAATATTTTAACCACATAATCTAAAAACAATTTTGCTCAAGGGAGCAGAGCAATTTCTTCGAAAAATGTTCTCGTTGTTGTTATTTTTTGTAATTGAAAATTGAGTGTTTGTGCGCCTGTACAATGCAACGCGCCAGCTAACACTGTATGCAGGGCTGGAGTCACCCGATCTAGTTTCAAGTCGAATAAACTCTGAATTTACCGCGTCTTCGTCGCGGTAAATATTAAATAATATAATATTATAATATAATACAATAATAAAAATAAATAATAATAACATATAATGATAATTTTTCAGAAATGTATATAATATATCCTCCCTTTTGTCGGTAAGGAAGTTATTTTTTCTTACCATCAAACCAACTTAAAAATACCATTTTCTGTTATTATTTGTTTTTTTTTATTGTATTATATTATATTATTATATTATATATTACTATACGCGACGAAGATGCAGTGCATGCTGATTTTATTCAAATTGAAACGATATCAAGTGACTGCAGCCCGGCATACAGTGTTAGCTGGCGCGTTGCATTTTACTGGCCCCTGATAGCACGGAACGTTCCGGGAACGTTCCTGGAACGTTCCGCGGGCACCTTTGGAACGTTCCAGGAACGTTCCCGGAACGTGTAAAATGTCCGCCCCTTGGGAACGTTCCAGGTACGTTCCACTGGGACCTGAGGGGAACTTTCCATTATTGTTATTTTTAACAACAATTATCTCGTAAACCGTAAAAGATAGGTAAAAATGGATGTCATTTTTGAGTTTTGAGTACCGCACATACTACTCTATAATATGATATCCGTATCATAAACTGACATCGATTTGGACCTATCACTTACGGTTTACGCGATATTTATTAATAATAATAACAATAACGTTAATTTATGTTTGGAACGTTCCCAAGCGGCGGACATTTTACACGTTCCGCGAACGTTCCTGGAACGTTCCGCTGGAACGTTCCGAAAGGTCCCGCGGAACGTCCCGGGAACGTCCCAAGAACGTTCCGTGCTATTAGGGGCGCAAGAGAACGCTCAATTTTCAATTACAAAAAAACCCACAATAACAACATATTTCGAAAAAATCGCTTTGCTCCGTGAGTAAAATTGCTTTCAGATTATGTGGTTCAAATATTACATTAAACAATGCATCCTCATAGACGTATTATGTATGTAGCGAAACCCCAAGTCATTTTGATCCCCTTAAGCTTTAAAATACAATATAAAGGTGGCGGCCCTGCGGACTTACCCTTAAAAATCATTAGTGAATACAATGGTGTCCAGCAAGGCGAATTTGAGACACTGAATTCTTTTTGCATTTGAATTCAAAAAAATGCTGCTGAGGCGACCAAAATTATTTGGTCAGCATTAGAAGAACGTGCGGTGACACGTAAAACGTGTAAAAAGTGGTTCAAGAGGTTTCACAATGGTAATTTTTGAATTGGAATGCAAAAAGAATGCAGTAATCAAATGCTCCTTGTCGGACGCGATTGTATTCATGAATACCCTGGCGGACCGAACGAACGGAACGGATACGCTACAGCATATCCTTATAGTATCCACATCGTATCCTCTCCGTATCATGCAAGAAAAACTCATTAAAAAATAAAGATTAACATTTCACTTGTTGAAATTCGGATTCTACGTGAAATTTTGAGTTAAAAGGTCACAGAGTAATCGCAATAGTTTTTCTTGCAACATTAAAAACTTTTAAAAAATATAATATTTATCGATGACGTGCGCTGAAGGCGACTTCAAACGCATCGTCGTTCAGTAGCAGTTAATAGGCGTTATCCGTCGACGATGCGTTTGAAGTCGCCTTCAGCCCACGTTATCGATAAGTATTATATTTTTTTAAAGTTTTTAATGTTGCAAGAAAAACTATTGCGATTACTCCGTGATCTTTTAACGCAAAATTTCACGTAGAATCCGAATTTCAACAAGTGAAATGTTCATCTTTCTTTTTTAATGAGTTTTTCTTGCATGATACGGAGAGGATACGATGTGGATACTGTGAGGATACGCTGTAGCGTATCCGCTCCGTTCGTTGGGTCCGGCAGGGATGATTTTTTAGGTTAAGTCCGCAGAGCCGCCACCTTTAAATTGTCTTTTGAAGTTTAAGGTTCACCCTTTAGGACGGAAAAAAATTCAGGTTTGACCAAGAGTTACAAGACATCAAAGTAAAGGCACCGGATTAACTTGTAGACCTATACAATTTCTACAACTGTTATCATTTTTATGATGGAAAGGAACTAATGTTTTTTTTAATTTTGATTTTAATCAGGTGGACGTGACGCGCGGAGAAGAAAAAAAGGTGACAGCTCCTCCGGCTGATAAACGGGATAGCACCAAAAGATATTTTGTTACATTCACTGTGAGTGGTGAGACTCAAGAATCTGAGAAGCCTACGCTGCCCAGCGCACAAAGAAACACAAAAAGTGTCTAAATACGCCTTTGTAAAAAAAACATTCAACTTAATATACAATTCAAATGTCCAAAAGAGAAATTCAGTGTCTAAAATCAAATGTTTAAAAAATACGAGTATATTGTTCATATAGAAATGCGCATAAATAGCTTTGTTTAAATCTTACAATTAAAAATATGACAATTTGCTAACTGACTCTACTTCATTTTCATCCATTTATATATTTTTTTAATTACTTTTTTTCTATTTTATTTTTCGAGTTTTAGCTAGATTTAGGTTATTCATAATTTTTTAAGTTCGTGAATTCTATGTAAAGCTCTGCGCTACACCCGACTCTCGGTTTAGGAACAGTGTTGGGGGTTGCCTGTAAATGACCTTGTTCTTAAATCGGGAGTATCGAAACATAAACTGGCAGGGCCGCCTGAACCGTTTCCAATTGGAATGCATAATATTGCGCAATATACTCGACAGAGTATTCGCGCACTACGGCCCTTCCGAGGCGAGAGTCGCAACGATCTCTCGTCCCTTGAGCTGAGAAACTGCGTGGGCCAGGAATTCCTAAACCGCGAGTACCTAAACCGAGAGTCGGGTGTACTTGAATTTAATTTAATTTAGATCATTTCAAATTTAATTACTGTAAGATAGAAACATGACCAAATTTAAAAGCCTTTAAATTGAAAACAGTTCTACAGTGAAAGTGTTTTAAAATGTTTCATATGAAAAAATAAGAGATTTTTCTTAATTCTGAAATAGAAGAAAACGTAAAATAAAGCTTGTGGAATATGGAGTAAATTACCAAATTCTGCAATAAAAAAGTAACGAATTTTGAAAAAAAAATTGAAAAGCGTACAAATAAAAACAAATTCTAATTTAAAAGCTCACAAATTTTTTTAATCTTCAGATTTATAATTGAAAAGGGACAATTGGAAAAATTTTAAGTTTTCAAATTTAAAAATATTCAAATGTGAATGCAGTCTTTGAATTCTAGCGTCGGTAGCGGTAGATTAAAAAAATTACAATTTTTTAATTTTAGCATTAAAAATCAATCAACCTTTAAATTTGTAATTGAAAGAAAGTTCTTGGACCAAATGGAGATTTTTCTAATTTAAAAACGTCTAACTCTGAAAATAAAATGTAGCTAAAATCTTCGAAATATAAAACTCCTTAGGCTTTAGAAAATTCGAAATTATTTAATTTGATGCTAAATTTGAAATATTTCAAATTAAAAACAATTCTACAGTGTAAGTGTTTTAAATTCTTCCTAAATACTTCCTTTAAAATATTAAATATACAAAAATCAGAGATTTTTCCGATAAAAACTTGAAAAGCTATCAAACTTTAATGCCAAATATACAAAAATGTCCTAATACTGAAAAAGAAAGGACGAAAAATAAAGGTTGCGCATTTCCAAAATAGAGTAAATGACAAAATTGAAGAAGTGAGTAATTTTGAAAAAAGAATTTTAAACACGAACAAATAAAAAAATTTCGAATTTGAAAGCTTCAAAAATGTGAAAATAGGTTAGAAACTCTCACAAAATTTAGTTATCTTAAGATTTATAATTGAGAAGAAACAATTGGGAAAAAATAAAATAAAAAGTAATCAAGCTTTAAATTCTTTAAAATAATTAAAAGGGGGGTTTTGGTCCATCTGGAGATTTTTTTAATTCAAAAACGTCCAAGTCTAGAAATAAAATTTACAGTTTTCGAATTGTAGAACTGGTGGCTTTAAAACAATCAAAATTTTTTATTTTTAGAATTGAAAATCTTTAGAGCCTTAAAATTTATAACTGAAAAGCGGCAACTGGACAAGTTTCAAACTTTTGGATTTTTTGGTCCAAATTTGATATTCAATTTTATAAAATCAATAAATTATAAAACTGTTTTGGATTTAAAAAATTCTACATTATTTACTTTCAGAATTGAATAACGATTAAAACGAATCTAAAATATATTTATTGTTAAATTTATCAGTTTGGGAATTAAACAATGAAAATATTATAAAGTCTTTCTTTAATTTAGAACTAGGGTAATTTTTTAACGAAAAAAGGGAGAAATGAGGGAAAGATTTTATATTAATTTTTACAGGTAGAAAATAAAAAACAATCTTTTTATAATTATTATTCTATTTTTAACTGATGTTAAATAATTGTTTCCATATTTCTGCCATTAAAAATATTAAAATTTAAAGTTGGATAGACTTAGGTCGTTGGAAATCCATTCACACCGATATAAAAAAGTCTGACAAAAAATGAAATTGGTTAAATAAACAATTTTTATATGTTTAAAATCGTTCTCATAGTAAACAATACTTTGATTTTTAAAAATTCCTTTATTAATATTGAAATCGTGATACTTATAAGTATAATTAAATATTTCTTTCCAACATTTGTCTTTTTCTACTGACCATAATAAATATTTTTAATGTAAATTAAAAATTATCTAATTAAAAATTTGTGAGAACGAATAATGCCTTTGATCTTCAAAAAAACATAAAAACAATTTATTGGAAAAATATATTTTTTCGAGTGAGTTTTTATTTTTGCAAAAAATTAAAAATTTGTTTTTTACTCGCTATCCAAAGCTGATTTTGAAAACCCGAGAAATTTTAATCTCAAAATTCTCAGTCGATTTTCTTGGAATTGGCTAACTTTTTTACATCAAAATTTATTTACTGGTATTCAGAAAATTAATATCTGTGAAAAATGATTTTATTTCATTTTAAAACTAGAAATTACATTTTTTAAACAAATTACATCGATTTTCAACAAAATATTTGAGTTTTGAAACTAAAAAAGACCCATTATTAACCAAAAATGGAAAAGTTCAATTTTCACTTTAAAAAATTAATTTTCAATGAAAAAACGAATTTTCGACAAAGTAGTTGAATTTTATACAAAAAGTTGAATTTTCTACTAAGTAGTTAAATTTACAGTTAAAAAATTAATTTTTAACCAAAAAACTAATTTTTATCAAAGTAGTTCAATTTTCAACCAAAGAGATGAATTTTCCACTGAAATTATGAATCATTAACCAAAAAAAAGGAACTTTTAAGAAAGGAGTTTTACTTTTAACCAAAGAGTTTAATTTTCAACCTAAAAAGATGAATTATTAAGAAAAAATCTAATAGTTGATATTTCAGCCAAGAAAAATTTGTTTTTCAATAAAAACCTGTTAAATTGAACCAAAAAAGATAATATTTCTACCAACAGAGATGAATTTTTTAAATCAAAAAGGCGAATTTTCACCAAAAGTTCCATTTTCAACCAAGAAAGGGTTTTCAGTCAAGAGGAACGATATTTCCACAAAACAGTTGAACTTTCAAAAAAATATTTAAATTTCCAACCAACAAGATTAATATTCTACTAACAAAGATGGATTCTCAACAAAACACATATTTTTAACCAATTAGTTGAATTTTCAACCAAGGAGATTAATTTTCTACAAAAAAAGAAGAAATTTTAACAAATCACATACATTTTCAACCAATTAGTTATATTTTGTACCCGGAGAAGAGCAATTAATAACTAAAAATAAAATATTTAAACTGTCATTTAAAAAATAATTTTTCATTTAAAAAATTGATTTTGATGAAAAAATTAATTTTTATTAACAAAAGACTAATTGTCTACAAAACAGTTAAAGCTTCTACAGAACTGTTACATTTTTAACCCAAAAAGATTAATTATCAACAATTTTTTTTTAATTGAAACCAATGGAATTTAACCAAAAAAGGTGGATTTTCAACAAAATACTTGAATCCTAAACCATATTTTTTCAACATAATACATAAATTTTCAAATAAATAGTTAAATTTTTAACCAAGAGGCGTGGTTTACTAGCAATTATACGAATTTTCAATCAAATAGTTAAATTCTCAACCAAAAAGAATTTTTTGGTCAAGACAAATTTTCAAATAAAAAGGATGACTTTTCAACAAAATTGTTGTATTTTCAACCAAATAATTCAATTTTGAACCAAATAATACCATTTGTAACAAAAAAGGATGATATTCTTAAGCTTAAATTTAATAGTAGACTTCTTTGAAAATAATAGCTGACAAATAGCCGTTTAATAATATTATTTATATTTACAATACGCTGTTTTGCTTTCCTGAAATGTTTTTTTTGTATTACTTATGGGATGACAGAAAAATCCCGAAAAATAAAATTCTCGGATTAGAAAATTCCCGAATAATAAAATTTCCGAACAGTTTATAATATTACCGAATTTGAAAATTCCAGAATAATAAAATTCACGACGAAAAATTACCGAATCATAAAATATCTGAACTATGAAAAAATGAGTTTTAATGATTAAAGTTTCTGAAATCATTATTTGAATTTAAAATAACAATAATTTTAACAAATTTGTTTCCAGAAACATTTTTTTTTTCAATTATTGTTCGGATTTTTTATGATCCGGCAATTTTCTGTCGGGAATCTTATTATTCAGGACTTTTATAATTCGGGAATTTTATTATTCTGGAATTTTCCAATTCGAAAATTTTATTATTCGGGAATTTTATAATTCATCAATTTGATTATTTAGGAATTTTCCAATTTGAAAATTTTATTATTCGGAAATTTTATTATTCGGAAATTTTATCATTCAGGAATTTTCCAATTCGAAAATTTTATTATTCGGAAATTTCATTATTCGGGAATTTTATTATCCGGGAATTTTCCATTTCGGTATTATTATAAATTGTTCGGGAATTTTATTATTCGGGAATTTCATAATTCGGGAATTTTCTAATTCAGGAATTTTATTATTCCGGCAATTTACAATTCGGCAATATTATAAACTGTTCGGGAATTTTCTAATTCGAAAATGTCATTATTCGGAAATTTTATTATTCGGGAATTTTATAATTCGGGAATTGGATTATTCAGGAATCTTCCAATTTGAAAATTTTATTATTCGGCAATTTTCCAATTCGGTAATATGGTAAGCTGTTCGGGAATTTTATTATTCGGAAATTTTCAAATTCGAAAATTTGATTATTCGGAAATTTTATTATTCGGTAATTTCATAATTCGGGAATTTTATAATTGGGAAATTGCATTATTCAGGAATTTGAAAATTTTATTATTCGGGAAATTTCCAATACGAAAATTTTATTATTCGGAAATTTTATCATTCAGGAATTTTCCAATTCGAAAATTTTATTATTCGGAAATTTCATTATTCAAGAATTTTATTATTCGGGAATTTTCCATTTCGGTATTATTATAAATTGTTCGGGAATTTTATTATTCGGGAATTTCATAATTCGGGAATTTTCTAATTCAGGAATTTTATTATTCTGGCAATTTCCAATTCGGCAATATTATAAACTGTTCGGGAATTTTCTAATTCGAAAATGTCATTATTCGGAAATTTTATTATTCGGTAATTTTATAATTCGGGAATTGGATTATTCAGGAATCTTCCAATTTGAAAATTTTATTATTCGGCAATTTTCCAATTCGGTAATATGGTAAGCTGTTCGGGAATTTTATTATTCGGAAATTTTCAAATTCGAAAATTTGATTATTCGGAAATTTTATTATTCGGTAATTTCATAATTCGGGAAATTACATTATTCAGGAATTTGAAAATTTTATTATTCATTTATAACATTATAAATTGTTCGGGAATTTTATTATTCGGGAATTTTATTATACGGAAATTTTCAAATTCGAAAATTTTATTATTCGGAAATTTTATTATTCGGGAATTTTATAATTCAGGAATTGCATTATTCAGGAATTTTACATTTGGAAAATTTTATTATTCGTAAATTTTATTATTCGGGAATTTTGCAATTCGAAAATTTTATTATTCGAAAATTTCATTGTTCGGAAATTTGATTATTCAGAAATTTTCCAATTTGAAAATTTTATTATTCGTGAATTTTCCAATTCGTAATATTGTAAGCTGTTCGGAAATTTTATTATTCGGGAATTTTCCAATTCGAAAATTTTATTATTCGAAAATTTCATTGTTCGGAAATTTGATTATTCAGGAATTTTCCAATTTGAAAATTTTATTATTCGTGAATTTTCCAATTCGTAATATTGTAAGCTGTTCGGAAATTTTCAAATTCGAAAATTTTATTATTCGCAAATTTTCCAATTCGGGAATTTTATAATTTGGGAATTTTATTATTCATGAATTTTCCGAATAGAAAATTTTATTATTCGGGAATTTTCCAATTAGAAAATTTTATTATTCGGGAATCTTATAATTCGGGAATTTTATTATATTGGGGAATTTGCCAATTCGGTATTATTATAAACTGTTCGGAAATTTTATTATTCGGTAATTTCATTATTCGGGAATTTTATTGTTCAGGAATTGCATTATTCAGGAATTTGAAAATTTTATTATTCGTAAATTTTATTATTCGGGAATTTTCCAATACGAAAATTTTATTATTCGGAAATTTCATTGTTCGCAAATTTTATTATTCGGGAATTTTCCATTTCGGTAATATTATAAATTGTTCGGGAATTTTATTATTCGGAAATTTTATTATTCGGGAATTTTATAATTCGGGAATTGCATTATTCAGGAATTTTCCAATTTGAAAATTTTATTATTCGTAAATTTTATTATTCGGGAATTTTCCAATTGGAAAATTTTATTATTCGAAAATTTCATTGTTCGGAAATTTGATTATTCAGGAATTTTCCAATTTGAAAATTTTATTATTTGGGAATTTTCCGATTCGGTAATATTGTAAGCTGTTCGGGAATTTTATTATTCGCAAATTTTCAAATTCGAAAATTTTATTATTCGGGAATTTTATTATTCGGAAATTTTATTATTCGGGAATT
>CAKNYM010050859.1:200739-234296 GCA_932195095.1 Andricus curvator
AAAAAAAAAATTCAACAAAATATATGAACTTTCATACAAATAATTGAATTTTTAACTAAAATAGATCAATTTCAAATGAAAATTAAAATAGTCAAACTTTTGGTTGTAACAAAAAATTAATTTTTATCAAAAAAGTTGGAATTTTCAAGAATATATTAAACTTTCAACCAAATAAATGAATTTTCAAACAAACAAACAAAATTAAATTTTAACGTAGTAGTTCAACTTTTAACCAATTGCTTGAATTGTTAACAACAAAAAATTATTACGAGAAACAGTAATAGTTGATATTTCAACCAAAAAAGACGAATTCTGAAAAAAATAGTCGATTCCTCAACCGAACTACCGAAGTATATTAATTTTTATATAATAAAATTTTTAACCAAACAGTTGCATTTTTAAACAAAAAAGATGAATTTTCTACCAAAATAGTTGCATTTTCAACCCAAAATGCGAGTTTTCCATAAAACAGTTGAATTTTAAATCAGAAAGGATAATTTTTTTGAAAACTGTGGAATTTTCAACAAAATAATAAAATTTTCAACCAAAAAGGATGAATTCTGAACCAAAAATATAATAGTAGATTCTCAACCAAAAAGAATGAACTTTTGACAAAAATATATTTGAATTTTTCAATTTCATTCTGTTAATTCAGTTCGCATTTAAGCAAAAAAAAAAGAGAAAAAAGGGGAAAAAGAGGAATTCTTTTAAAAAGGGGGAAAGAGGGGAATAGGGGAAAGAGTGTGAAGGCTAAAATGGTAAACATTATAAAATCCTTATAATTATCATGTATAAAACCTTTTTTAATTATTAAATACAGGGATCTCAGCGCAAAGGGAGCTGAAAAAAGGGCAAATAGGGTGATTTTCTCACGAAAAAGGGGAAAATAGGGGAAAGATTAAGCATTTATTTTTGTACGTCGAAAAGAACAAACAATCTTTTTATAAGAAATGTTATATTTTTAAATAATTTTCAATGATTTCTGCCATTAAAGAATTTATTTTTAAAAATTGGATATACCTCGGTCGTTGGAAATCCGTTCACAGTGATATAAAAAAGCCCGAAAAAAAAAATTATTTAAATACATAATTTTAACATCGTTCTCATAAATATTTCTTTCCAAGATTTGTCATTTTTTCCTTACTGTAGTTAATACTTTCAATGTAAATTTAAAACTATACTCTTCAGTAGAGCGAAGTAAAAATCCTGAAATTAATCGAATCGTTTGAGCTGAGGGATAACAATTTGTGGTCAGACATCCAAAACAAGTGAAGAAAAAAGTTTTTGAAATCGGTTAATATCTTCTGTTCTCTTTTTTAAATTTACAGTTAAAAATTTCTTAAATTGAAAAAAAAATTTTGCCTCATTTAAAATTGTTTGAAAATGTACAAAAACATGTTTTTTGGATTGATTCGAACCTGAAATTTCTTCAGCTTGAACCAAAGAAACATGTTATTATTTTTTTTTTATGGGAAACATTTCTTTTCGTGGTACCTATAAAGTTCCAAAATCGCAAAAAAATATGAAATCCCAAAAATCCTAAATCACGACAAAAGTTTTTTTTTCTCGAAAAAACAAAATGATAAAATGTTTCTTTGGTTCAAGCTGAATGAATTTCAGGTTCGACATATTCAACTTTTTTTTAATGTGTGCATATGACTCAATCCAAAAGAACATGTTTTTGCACATTTTCAAAAAAATTGTTACTGCGCAAGAAAATTTATTTTTTAATTTTGTAATTTTTTATTATTGTTCACTAATAAAAGCTGTAAATATAAACAATTCGTCATAATTTTTTAACCAATAGGAAATCCAACGATTTGATTTGTTTTAGAATTTTCACTCCGCCCTACTCTTCAGTGCTCTTAAACTCAAATTAAAAATTGCTCAAGTTAGAACATTTAACATTGCAATTATTGAATTTCGAATATTCCATTTTTTAATTAGGTAGGTATATAAAGTGTGCACTTTCTAATACTTATTTAAAAAGTACTGTATATTTTGTAATGTTATTGGTACCTTATTTATTCATAAATAATTTATTTAAGTGCTATAATTAATCTAATTATTATTCAATAATGGGTACACTTACTAATTTCAGAGAATTTTCCGCGTTATTCAAATATTGTATTTTCAAAATCGTATATTTAAAGAGAAAAGGGGGAATTTCAAGAAAAAGGGGAAACTAAGAAAAAAACGGGAACACTGTGCACCCTTTAAATACATTTAATTTAAAATCTTCATATTAATTACTTAGATCTGAGAATTATATCTATAAACAATTGATTGATTTTATATAAGGATAACTGACACGTGATCGGTCTTGACTAAGCGTGTTTTATGATTAATTTTTAATATCCTGTCTTGTATAAAATATGCATTATCTGGTTGTCATATGATGGGTGGAAATACCACCCTTCTGTAAAAGTCGTTCGAACTCAAGTTCCTGACGAAGCAATATCGATTGTCAATAATCAAGCAACAAGCATGAAAAGAGCAGTGTTGCTCGGCATGTTCTCCGACGTGGTTGTTTATACAAGAAGGCTAAATGAACTTCTTTTTTGGATTGTTGTACGTATTACGCAATTTTTCACATCAATTATAATTCTTTTTAAAATAAAAAAAAATTTTGAAATAAGGACAAACTTATAAAAAATAGATGTGGTATTATTCTCTACAAGCCTTGAACTTTATTGCTTTTACTAGCAAACGTCCCTGGATTTTCAGGGACAACTAAAAAATCCCTAAAAACAAAATTCCTGACACTGTCAATTTCCCAAATAACAAAGTTTCTGAATCATAAAATTCTGGAATTGAAAAATTTCCGATAAATAAATTTCCCGAACAGTTTATAATTATTACCGAATTCATATACATCCTGAATAATAAAATTCCCGACAGAAAATTGCCGCATTATAAAATTCCCAAAAATAAACAATTAAAATTTTTTTATAACAAAAAATAATCGCAATATAATTCGTCGCCCTAAAGTTATAGTACGCCATGTCCCTCAACTGTCAAACTGAGAATTTGAGGTTCAAAGTTTAACCATAATATACTCTACAAAAACGTTGTCAAATGTCGAAATGAATTTATCGGTAAAAAATAATGCTTGATCAAGAACATATTAGCACAACTTTCAATACTATTATGAATGTATTTTATCTGATGTGGAAAATTGGTTTTGGACATGGCGTAATATGAGATTCAAAAAATTCATTTTTCCTTAGAATTATAGTACGCCATGTCCACAAAATATTTATAAATGAACTATTTATAATGAAATTCTTAAGTGAAAAGTTTAACAGAATGATAATTTACATTATTCTGATGTGTTACATACCTTGAATTAAATGAGTTATTCGCAAATCATTGACTTTTGAGTAATATTCCGATGGTTACTTTTAAGGTTAAATATATTTTTGAAAATTTTTATTTCTCAAATTGGACTTAGGTTATCCATATAAAATATGCACAACGAAGTTGGCATTTTTCACTTATAGCAATGAAAAAGAGGACATGGCGTGATATAATTCTAACTTTTAATTAACGTCACTATTTTAATTAATAATTATAACAGCTGAGGAAATAAATTTCAGGGAAAAATTGATTAAAAAACAAAGATTAACCCTTACCAAGTCTAAAAATATTAGTAGTTCAAAAATTTCAAAAAGTGGACATGGCGTAGTATAACTCTAGGGCGACGAATTATAATTGTAATAACTTCATTAAGTTTATAAATAAAAAAATAATTGTTTAAATTCGGGAATTTTCTAGTCCGGATATTTTATAATTAAACAATTTTATAATTCTGGAATTTTATAGATCGGGAATTTTCCAATTCGCGAATTTTACAGTCGGAAATTTTCAAATTTGGTAATATTACAAACTGTCAGGCATTTCATTATTCGGGAATTTTCCAATTCAGTAATATTATAAACTGTTCGGAAAATTTATTTATCGGGAATTTTTCAATTCGAGAATTTTATTATTCGGTAATTTTACTATTCGGTAATTTTATTATTCGGGAATTTTCCAATTCAGGAATTTCAGTGTCAGGAATTTTATTTTTCGGAATATTTCAGTCTTCTCGAATTTTATTTCCTAACTTTAAAAATATAAACATTTTTTAAATCCATTAACAAAACAAAATTTTAAATATTAGGAGTTTTTTTTCATTTTCGGAACAAAAATTAATAATTTCGAATTGAAAACGCTTAAAATTAAATATATATTGAACGATTTTAAATTTAAAACGTTCAAAATCAAAAAATTTTAGATTAGGTAAAATTTTGAAAAAGGACAATATTTCGAACAGAATGAAAAGGAATTGATTTCTTTATAAATAAAAGCGTTTAAAATTGAATAATTGGAAATTTTAAAAATTTAAACCAGAAACTCTTTAAATTAAAAAATTTCAGACTAAAATTTTGAAAATCGGACAATTTCATTAGAAAAGAGTTGAAATTGTATCATTTTTAATTAAAAGAGTTCAAAATTGACCAATTTTATTTTGAATTGTAGAACCACGAAATTGAATGATTTTAGAGACAATTTCAAAATGATCAAAATTGAATAATTTCATCTTCGAATTTTGAATTCATAGGAATTGAAATTGTATTATTTCTAAATAAAAGCGTATAAAATTGAATAACTTTAAATTTAATAATGTTGAATCAGAATCTCTTTCAATTTAAAAATTTTAGAATAAAGTTTTGAAAATTGGACGATTTCATTAGAAAAGAGTTGAAATTGCATCACTTTTAATTGAAAACGTTCAAAATTGAACAATTTTATTTTTAATTGAAGAATATCGAAATTGAATCATATAAAATTAAAATTACGAAAATAGAACAATTTCAAAACGTTCAAAATTAAATAATTTCACATTAGAATTATGAATAATGAATCATTTAAAGTTTAAAGGAATTAAAATTGTATCATTTTTTATTCAAAGTGTCTAAAATTGAACAATTTTATTTTGAATTAAAAAATCTCCAAATTGAACGATTCCAGATTAAAATAGCGAAAATAAGACAATATCAAAATGATCAAAATTGAACAATTTCATGTTAGAATTTTGAATAATAGACCAGTTAAGATTCAAAGGAATTGAAATTGTATTATTTCTAATGAAAAGCCTTACAAATTAAATAATTTATAGTTAAAAACTTTTGAATTTAAACTATTTTTAATTCGAAACTATTAAAATTTGACAATTAGAAATTGAAAACTAAATTAAATATTTCAATGTCAAAACTTCTGAATTTCTAGAATTTTAAATTGTTATTTCATTAAGGAAATTATGATTCAACAATGAAATGGATTTTAGACAAATTTTTATAAAATGGAAAAATAAATTCACCCTCACTTTCATAATTCAAAATGAAAAAAATTTTGATTATAAACCTTTAAAATTGAATTATTCTTTTAAAAAAAGTTCAAAATGAAAAAATGCCTACTATGGAACGTTGGAAATTAAACGAATATAAACTTTATTTAAAACTCAAAAAATTTATAATTATCAAGGATAGTGATATTAAAACTTTTTTATACTAAACCCCTTTAAAATTTCAATTATTTTAAGTGAATATAAATTACTTAAAAATTGAAATTTTTAAAATGGTTGATTTCAATTTTGATTGCAAAATTAAAATTTATACAATTGTAACCATTCCAAATTAAAGAAATTATTCAATCGTTACTAAGGTACCAATTTCAGATAATTATATTTTTATCTATTTTGATTTTAAACAGCACTAATTCTTGAAATCGTCTAATCAAATCTTTTTCAAATTTAAATAATTAATTTTTAAAAAAATTTAACTAAAAATAGGACAATTTTAAGCTATTACATTACAAATTTAAAAGAAGGAATACAAAACAAGATCTCTATGAATCCGATTTTTGAAAATGCGCAATTTTAAGCCTTTCAATTCAAAATTATTATTATTTTCTTTATTTTGAAATGTTCAATATTTTGGGACATTTCTAAAAAAATAAAGAATAATTCAATTTTCAATGCCTAGTTCTAAAATCTTCTCATTTTTAGAGTTTGAATTTGAGAAAATATTATCTTATATTTTCATTGGTTTGAATTTATATTGGAGCCATTTAATTCAAAATTATTTGATTATAAATCCTTATAACTGAAAATTTTTCATCTATCAAGTCTTTCAATTTTATATTCTACAATTTCGATGAATTTAAAAAACCAGACAATTCTGTATGTTTAAAATAAAACCAAAAAGTTTAGAATATTTAAATCTAAAATTATTAAATTTTAAACTGCTTAAAATTGAAACTAAACAATGTAGAATATTTCAATCTAATATTATTAAATATAAAACTGACTAACAAGGAATTTAATATGAAATTTTGCAATTTTTAAGGTTTATTAGTAAAATTGTCCTAATATTTTTAATATTTGAATTTGAAACTACAACATTGTAAAATATGGAATTGAAACTCTCAAACAAATCTTTGAACATCAAAGCGAACCATTATATACCATAAAATTTTAGTTCTGGAAGTTAGGACATTTTGTGGAATTTTTTTTCGATTTTTTATTATCTTAGGAATAGAAAGCGAGGGTGTTCCGGAAGTGATAGAAGAATGAAACTTTTTAGGGTATCTTAAGATATCATATAGAACCATTCTAGGCTATAAAATTTTAGGTCTGGAAGTTAGGACATTTTGTGAAATTTTTTTCGATTTTTCATTATCTTAGGGGTAGAAAACAAGCTTGTTCTGGAAGACTGGAAGACTGGAGGATTAAACTTTTTGGGGTATCTTTGGACATCTAATGGAACCATTCTAAACCATAAAATTTTAGTTTTGAAAGTTAAGACATTTTGTGGATTTTTTTCGATTTTTTATTATCTTAGGGGTAGAAAGCGAGGGTGTTCCGGAGGTGATAGAGAATGAAAATTGTTATGGTATCTTTGGATATCAAATAGAACTATTCTAGGTTATACAATTTTAGGTCTGGAAGTTAGGACATTTTTTGGAATTTTTTTCGACTTTTCATTATCTTAGGAGTAGAAAACAAGCGTGTTCCGGAGGACATGGGAGAATTCAACTTTTTTGGGTGTCTTTGGACATCTAATGGAACCATTCTCAACCATAAAATTTTAGTTCTAGAAGTTAGGACATTTTGTGGAATTTTTTTCGATTTTTTATTAACTTTGGGGTAGAAAGCGAGGGTGTTCCGGAAGTGATAGAGAATGAAACTTTTTTGGGTATCTTTGGATACCAAATAGAACCATTCTAGGCTATACAATTTTAGGTCTGGAAGTTAGGACATTTTGTGGAATTTTTTTCGATTTTTCATTATCTTAGGGGTAGACAACAAGCGTGTTCCAGAAGACATAGGAGAAATAAACTTTTTTGGTTATCTTTAGACATCTAATGGAACCATTCTAAAACATAAAATTTTAGGTCTTGAAGTTAGGTCATTTTTTGGAATTTTTTTCGATTTTTTATTATCTTAGGGGTAGAAAACAAGCGTGTTCTGGAAGATATAGGAGAATTAAACTTTTGAGGGTATCTTTGGACATCTAATGGAACAATTCTAAACCATAACATTTTAGGTCTGGAAGTTAGGACATTTTGTAGAATTTTGTTCGATTTTTCATTATCTTAGAGAAAGAAAACGAGAGTGTTCCCTACGGTACAAGGAAAGTAAACTGTTTGGGTATACTTTGGACATCCAATGAAATCATTCTAAGCCATAAAATTTTAGTTCTGGAAGTTAGGACATTTTATGGAATTTTTTTAGATTTTTTATTATCTTAGGGGTAGAAAGCGAGGGTGTTCCGGAATTGATAGGGAATGAAACTTTTTAGGGTATCTTTGGATGTTAATTAAACCATTCTAGGCTTTAAAATGTTAGGTCTGTAAGTTAGGACATTTTTTGGAATTTTTTCGATTTTTTATTATCTTTTGAGTCTATTTAGTTGGAAGTTAGGACATTTTGTGGAATTTTTTTAGATTTTTTATTATCTTAGGGGTAGAAAGCGAGGGTGTTCCGGAAGTGATAGGGAATGAAACTTTTTAGGGTATCTTTGGATGTCAAATAAAACCATTCTAGGCTTTAAAATTTTAGGTCTGGAAGTTAGGACATTTTGTGGAATTTTTTCGATTTTTTATTATCTTTTGAGTCTATTTAGTATCTTTGGACATCAAATAGAACTATTCTCAGCCATACAATTTTAGGCCTGTATGTTAGGACATTTTGTGTAGTTTTTTTCGATTTTTTATTATCTTAGGGGTAGAAAACGAGGGTGTTCCGGAAGGTACACGGAAATTAAACTTTTTGGCTATACTTTGGAAATCCAATGAAATCATTCTAAGCCATAAAATTTTAGATCTGGAATTTAGGGCATTTTTTGAAATTTTTTTAGATTTTTCATTATCTTAGGGGTAGAAGACAAGCGTGCTCTGTAAGACATAGGGGAATTAAACTTTTTTGGGTATCTTTAGACATCAAATAGAACCTTTCTAAGCCATACAATTTTAAGTCTGGAAGTTAGGGCATTTTTTGGAATTTTTTTCGATTTCGAATTTTTTCCGGAAGAGCTAAGGAAATTAAACTTTTGAGGGTATATTTGCACATCAGATAGAACCATTCTAAGCCATACAATTTTAGGTCTGGACGTTAGGACATTTTGTGGAAGTTTTTTCGATTTTTTATTATCTTAGGTGTGGAAAACGAGGGTGTTCCAGAAGAGATAGGGGAATAAAACATTTTAGTTTATCTTTGGACATCAAATAAAACCATTTTAAGTCATAACATTTTAGTTCTGGAAGTTAGGACAGTTTTTGGAATTTTTTTTCGATGTTTTATTATCTTACTGCTGGAAATCGAGGGTGTTCTGGAATAAGAAGGGAATGAAATATTTTAGTTTATATTTGGACATCAAAGAAAACCTTGACATTTTTTTGAAAATCAATGATAAAGCATTTTTATGTCATTTTTTATCATTTTTTCGATTCTTAGGGGTTAAATTGTGGTGTGTTTCTGAGGTGCTAGGGTGATGAAATTTTTTCGGGTATCTTCGGTCATTAAATGAAGCCATTTAAAACTTTAAGTCTAGCGCAAACAAAATTTTTTTTTTTTTACATTTTTTTTAAATTTGCAAACTTCAACGAGGTATTATATCATGTAGTATCAAGTGTCATTCAAAGTGATTGGATACATTTTGTACGTACTAAAAAATCTAATTTTTGTCAATAAAAAAATCACTGTTATTTACATCGTTCAAAATAAAAAAAATTTTGAATATATTGTGAACCTTAAAAGTATAATATAATTATTCTAAAGACTTTGAAAATAATATGCTTTCTAACTGGAAACTTTCAAAATTAATGAAGTCTAACTTGAAGCGTCAAAAACTAAAGAATTCTAATCGTCGGTGGAAAACTGAAGCAATATTAAATTATGACTGTAAAACTAAGTCATTAAATATTAATCATTTTCAAATTTTGTATCACGCTTTTTAAAATTCAATCATTTTAGTCTGAAGTGCTACATTAATTTGAAAATCAATGATAAAGTATTTCCATGCAAGATGGACAACTTAATTTTGAAGACAGTATTATAAGATGTCCAACTGACCTATACTAATAAACTTTTAATATAAAAATTTTACAAATATAAAACTTTAAAAATCAAATTTTCATTACAAAAAATCGATATTCTACTTTTTCAGAACTGGAAAAATATTCCTTTTTTAAAAACATTGATCGTATATAGAAATATAGAATCAAATTATAAAAATTCTTTATATACAAGATACAGAACAAGCAGATATTCCAATAAATATTAATTGGAATTTAATTTATTTTTTAAATTTCCAAAGTTATTTTATAATATAATTTTAACTTTTAATTTCAAGAATAGAAAATTGTCATTCTTCTTTCGAATAGCAATAGGTTTCTGTCAATAATTCACCATTACTATCTGAAATTAGGTAAATGTAAGATGTGACAGTCAGTGTCACTTTTGACCAATATGTTAATATTATTTTTTGATAAACTTTTTTTATTTTTTATTATTTATTATGAATATTCAGTCGTTTTTGATGTAAGGAATTTTATATGTGACTTCAATTTTAAAATCGCCGGATCTTAAAGGCAAGTTTTTTGCAAAATGAAAATTAAAAAGCGATAAAGAGATGGTCAACGATTTGAGGTTTGCTAGTTATCGAGAGTGGATTCCACAATGGTGAGATTGAAGAATAATATAGAGAAGATACCTTCTAAATGATTTTCAAATTTAAACAATTTAAACAATAACTGATACACGATAATCTAGTTAATTTTATGAAGAAAAAATTGTGGAGACTAACCTGATTATTTTACTTTATTGAATTTTTATGAAGAAATTGTTGATAGTATTTCGAATAAGAAATTTGAATAATCTATTTTTGATTTATTTGCTGGATAATTAGAAAAAATCACAAACGAATACTCAATTGAAACGAACGTCTAAAATAAAATTTTATTTTATTCAAAACGTTGTTCAGTTTCGATAAAAATTCTCCATCGTTCGAAAATACGAAATAATGGGACGGCTGAAAAATCCCGAAAAATAAAATTCCCGAATAATGAAATTTCCAAATAATAAAATTTCCGAATGATAAAATTCTCGAATAATAAAATTCTCGAATTGTAAAACTCATAAATAATAAAATTCTCAAACAGATTATAGTATTACCGAATTAGAAAATTCCCGATTAATAAAATTCACGACAGTTTACATTATTCCATAATACATTACATTATTACATAATTTTCTGAAATATAAAAATCCAGAACTGGAAAATTCCCGAAAGTTTATAATATTACCGAATTTGAAAATTCCCGAATAATAAAATTTCCGACAGAAAATTGCCGAATTATAAAATATCCGAAACACCTTTGTATCTCTTAAAAATCCGTTAAAATCCTGTGAAATGTTGACAAATATTTTGAAATCCCCTAAGCTCTTTCGAAATTTTAATAAAATTCCCTGATATCTTTCAAAATTCGTGAAATTACTTCGATCTCGTATGAACTCCTTTAAAATCTCTTTTTAAATCCAATTACTCATTTTTAAATCTCTTAAAATCTCTTAAAACCCTTTTAAAACGGTTAAAATCCTTGAAATCGCTAAAAAAACTTCAAAATCCCATAAGATCTTCAAATCCCGTACAATATATTAAAATCGATAAAAATATGTTTAAAAACATTAAAATTTCTCGAAATCCCATTAAATCATTGAAACCCCTTCATATCTCTTAAAAGTAATTCAAAGTAACTTGAAAGTAACTTACATATTTTGAAATTTCTTAAAATCTCTTAAAACCCTTTAAGAACGGTTAAAATCCTTGAAATCGAAAAAAAAATTCAAAATTCCATAAAAATTCCTTATAATCCTTTGGAATCCATTAAAATCTCTAAACATTGGTTTAAATCCTTCAAATTTAACCAAAAAGGATAACTTTTCAACCAAAGAGATGAATCCTCAATCAAAAAAATGAATTTTTTACAAAGTAGTTCAACTTTGACCCAAGCTGAATTTTAAATTAAAAAAATTAATATTTAATGAAAAATGGAATAGTAACACTTTCAGTTAAAAGAAATAATTTTTAACTGAAGAGTTTTTAGCAATATTTTCAACCAAAGAGATGAATCTTCATCCAAAAGGAAAGGATGATTTTTTAACAAAGTAGTTGGACTTTCACCCAAGTAGTTTATTTTTCAACCAAAAAAAAATGAATTCTCAATGAAAAATAATAGCTAATATTTCAAACGAAGAAGGTTTTAATTTTAAATCAAAAAGAGTTCAATTCAATCAAAAAGGAATTTTCAAGATAAAAGTTAAGTTTTTAACCAATACGATGAATTTTCAACTAAAGTGATGAATCTTCAATTGGAATAGTTAAATTTTCAGTTAAAAAAATGAATTTTCAACAAAAAAAAATGAATTTTCAACAAAATAGTGAAATTTTCAACCAAATAAATAATTTTTCAGCTAAAATGATGAATTCTCAACAAAAAATATAATAGCCTAGATTCCAAGGAAAAATATTTTTATTTTAAATTGAAAATAGTTGAATTCAACAAAAAAAGAAAAATTGTCAATAAAATAGTTGAATCCTCAACTAAAGCAGAATTACTTTCTACCAAAGAAGATGAATTTTCAACAATAGAGATGAATCTTCAACCAAAAAAATTTATTTTTGACAAAGTAGTTCAACTTTGACCCAAGTTGAATTGTCAATTAAAAAGATTATTTTTCAAAGAAAAATGGAATAGTAACATTTTCAGTTAAAAAACTAATTTTTAACCCAAAAAAAAGAGAGTTTTCAACAATATATTCAACCAAATAGATGGATTTTCAGCTAAAATGATGAATTCTCAACAAAAAGTGTAATAGTCTAGATTTCAACCAAAACTTTTTTTTATTTTCAATTTATAATAGTTGAATAGAACCAAAAAAGGCGCATTTTCAACGAAATAGTTCAATTTTTAACAAAAAAAAAAGTTCAGTTTTAAATAAAAAATAGTTTAATTCATCCAAAAACACGAATTTTCAACAAAATAGTTTAATCCTCAATGAAGGAACATTAATTTTCAACCAAACAGCTGCATTTTTATCCAAAAAAGATTAAATTTCTACTAAAATATATGAATTTTTAAACGGAAAAGACGAATTTAAAAAAAAAAACATTTTCAGTTAAAAAATTTAATTTTCAACTAAAAACCGAATTTTCAAGAAAGAAGATTTTACTTCTAAATCAAAAACAGATGAATTCAACGGAAAAAGACGAATTTCCCATAAAATAGTTGAATTCTCAACCAAAACAGATTAATTTTTAACCAAACGTTGCATTCTCAATCAAAAAAGATGAAATTTCAACCAAGAAGATTAATTTTCTATCAAAAAGATGAATTTTCAACAAAAGGGATGAATCTTCAATTGGAATAATTAAATTTTCAGTTGAAAAAATTAATTTTCAACCAGAAAAAAACGAATTTTCAACAAAATAGTTCAATTTTCAACCAAATAGATGAATTTTCAGCTAAAATGATGAATTCTTAACAAAAAAGGTAATAACCTAGATTTCAAAGAAAAATATTTTTATTTTAAATTGAAAATAGTTGAATTCAACAAAAAAAGACGAATTGTCAATAAAATAGTTGAATCCTCAACTAAAGCAGAATTACTTTCTACCAAAGAAGATGAATTTTTAACAAAATTTTCAACAAATAGGGATGAATCTTCAACCAGAAAAAATTAATTTTTGACAAAGTAGTTCAACTTTGACCCAAGTTAAAT
The DNA here is from genome assembly GCA_932195095.1 of Andricus curvator. Classification (NCBI taxonomy): domain Eukaryota; kingdom Metazoa; phylum Arthropoda; class Insecta; order Hymenoptera; family Cynipidae; genus Andricus; species Andricus curvator. The sequence goes on from CAKNYM010050859.1 coordinate 214,067, forward strand.
TGTCAATTAATAAGATTATTTTTAAAGAAAAATGAAATAGTAACATTTTCAGTTAAAAAAATTAATTTCTAACCCAAAAAAAAGAGAGTTTTCAACAATATTTTCAACCAAAGAGATGAGTCTTCATCTGAAAAAATGATTTTTTAACAAAACAGTTCTACAATGTTCAGTTGGAATAGTTAAATTTTCAGTTACAAAAAAATTAATTTTCAATTAATAAAAAAACGAATTTTCAACAAAATAGTTAAATTTTCAACCAAATAGATGAATTTTGAGCTAAAATAATGAATTCTCAAAAAAAAAAGTAATTGTCTAGATTTCAACAACAAAATATTTTTAATTTAAAATAGTTGAATTCAACCAAAAAAACGAATTTTCAATGAAATAGTTCAATTTTTAGCCAAGAAGATTTCAGTTTTAAATGAAAAATAGTTGAAATCATTCAAACGCAAATTTTCAACAAAATAGTAGTTGAATCGTTAATCAAGGAAGATTAATGATCAAACACACAGTTGCATTTTTATTTGAAAAGTATTAAATTTCTACTAAAATTTATGAATTTTTAAACCAAAAAGACCAATTATCCAAAAAACAGTTTCAGTTAAAAAACTTAATTTTCAACTAAAAAACGAGTTTTAAAGAAAAAAGATTTTTAGTCAAATTGAAAAACAGTTTAATTTGAAAAAAAGACGAATTTTCCATACAATAGTTGAATCCTCAACCAAAATAGATTAATTTTCAAACAAACAGTTGTATTTTTAACCAAAAAAGATTAAATTTCAACCAAGAAGATTAATTTTCTATCAAAAAATATGAATTTTCAACCAAAGAGATGAATCTTCAATAATTAGAATCGTTAAATTTTCATTACAAAAAAATAATAATTTTCAACAAAAAAAAACGAATTTTCAACCAGAGATGAATTTTCATCTAAAATGATGAATTCTCAACTAAAAATGTAATAGTCTAGATTTCAACAAAAAAAAAATGTTTTCATTTTAAATTAAAAATAGTTTAATTCAAGCAAAAAAGGCGAATTTTCAATAAAATAGTTGAATTTTTCACCAATAAAGATTTCAGTTGAATTTTCAACAATAAAATTCAATTTTGACAAAAATAATATGTTGTTCATGTTTTGTCTACTAGGTCTAAAATTAATATTTTTTTAATATTGATTGTTTATTTTATAAGTTGTGAAAAAAACAATCAATATTAAAAAAATATTGATTTTAGACCTAGTAGACAAAAACATTAACATCATATTATTCACTATATTTCGGTAGTCAAAAACCATAACATCAATTAATTTGACCAAAATAGTTGAATTTTCAACCAAAGAGGACGAATTTTCTACAAAATACTTGCATTTTTAAATAAAAGAAATGAGTTGCATTAATGAATTTGATTTTGTTATTGGGTTCCTATTAATTCATTTCTAATTTAAGCGAAAAAACAAGAAAAAGGGGAAGTTTCTTAAAAACAGGGGAATTGAAATATATAGTTTAGTAGTGATTCACTGTCGATTAATAAATGATTAATAATCGTCAACCTTAATAAGCAGTCTAAATTGCATAAAATTAAATGAAAAAATTACTATTTGGGTCATAGAAATGACTAATGTTTGAACGTCTTTGAAATCCTCGTTAAAATAATAACATTGCGCTTGCGTATTTTGAAGAAAGCCGAACCTCTAGGGGAGCTTGACCCTTGGTCACTGACAAGTCTGAAGGCAGTCGGGCCTTCAGCACCCAGAGGGATAATATGCTTTTTACACAACAATTTACCTTGCCATGTCTTGCCAAATATAAGAAGTGTGTATTCTCAAAAAAAATCTAATTTACATTTTGTTCATAAATCTCTAAAGAAAAAAAAATCAGTTTGTCAAATTTGCTTTTTTTTCGAGAAAGTTCTCAATATCTTCAGTTCGTTTTTTAATCCATTCTCCACAAATCGTCTGAATTAAAATTTAAGTTCAAAAACAATATCTAAGAAGACTAATTAAAATTTTGAAATTTTCTTTTTAATTTTTATTTAAGGTCGCGTGTGCCAAGCAAGACCATGGAAAGATATGAAAGACTGTCACGTCTTGGAGAAGGAAGCTATGGGGTCGTCTTCCAGTGCAGAGACCGACAAACTGGAAGACTTGTGGCTGTTAAAAAATTTCAACAGACGGAAGACGACCCCCTAATCAGAAAAATTGCCCTCAGAGAAATACGTCTTCTCAAGGTTGGTATAAAATATAAATATATTTAAAACCCTCAGAGAAAAAATTCAAAAACAAAATAAGAAATTAGATAATATGTAGGGGAGACCACCATACAGTAGATAATGATCCTACAGAAGATAATCATTAATGAAAAATACTAGTGGATGCTAAATAATTAATTTAATGTAATTATTAGTTAAGACGCAATACATGTCAATATATTACAAATATAATTGTTTATTTTACTTAGATTTGTGCTTATAATCAAGGATTATTTACTGTAGGATCATTATCTACTGTAGGGTGGTTTCCCCTAAGTTGGAAGATTATTAGAATCGACATCCTTTAGTTACGATACAAACAATTCAATTCACTCTTTATCAAATTGTAATATCTAAAATTTTAGTTTTAATTTACTTAATACTTTCTACTAAAATATCCTAGAACTTAATATCTTCAAACTTGAAAACAAAAAGTTTTCTTGTGAATACAAAAATAAAACATTTCCCTTCAATTTCGAAATATTTTCTACACGTAAGGTGGCTGCTTTTATACCCGAAAAAAAATTCTCGGTCATTTTCTGGTTCTCACAATTTTTTTCCCGGTCGCTGAAATTTAAAAGTTCGAACCGTTAAAGCTGAAGATTAAGCAGACAAAATTAAATTTTTCTAAATTTTCATCTTTCCAAATTAAAGTTTAAAAAAATGTTTATTCAAAAACTTCTAATCTCAAAAGGTTCAATTCTAAGGGCTTCAAAAATAATTTATCTTAAAATGTAACATTCAAAATGATAAAGAATCGATTTCACAAACTTTAATTATAAAAATTAAATGTCGCCACTTTTGTCATCGGAAAACATTCCTGGTTTTTTTAAGTTCTTTCTCGTTCATACGAAAAAAAAAGTTTTTGGTAACTATACACTTCGCAGCCCAAAATACTATCAAAACAGGGGAAACAGGGTGATTTTTACGAAAATAGGAGAATAAATTCTTTTAAATAAAATTGATGTATATATATACGTATCATATTGAATTTAATATGAAATGCTTCAAATTCCTGAGATTTCAAGTCGAAATATATTGCATTTTCAACAAAATAGTTGAATTTTGAATTAAAAGAGTTGAATTTTCAAGCCAAAGACGATTTTTAACAAAAGAGTTAAGCTTCAACTAAAAAAATTGAATGGTTTAGAAAATAGTTGTCTTTTGAATAAAATAATTAAATTTCAAACCAAATATTTTAATTTTTAAAGACATGGTCGAATTTTTAAGGCGAAAATATTAATTTTGAACCAGAGAAGATGAATGTTTAATCAAGAATTTTTCTACCCAAGATATGAATTTTCATTCCAAAAGGACGAGTTTTTTATAAAAAGGATGAATTTACAACAAAACAGTTGAATTTTCGACCAAAAAATATAATTTTTTTTTAAAAACAGTTATATTTTTCACCAAATAATTTAATTAACAACATGCGAAGATAAATTTTTAACCAAATAGTTAATTTAAAAAATTAATTATTAACCAAACAGGTGCATTTATAACCAAATATTTGACCTTTCAATTAAAAAGACGAATTTTCAACACAATAGTTGAATTTTTAACCAAATACATAGTGGAATTTTCGATCCAAAAAGACGAATTTTTTAGAATACAGTTGAATTATCAACCTAAAAGGTGAATTTTCAACAACAAAATTTCAACCAATAAAGGTGAATTTTCAACCAATTAGTTGAATTACAAAAAAATTAATTTTCAACTAAACTGTTGCATTAACTTTTATCAATGATTAATTTTCGACTAATAAAGATGAATTTTTAACCAAATAGTTGAATTAAAAAAAATTATTTTTCAACCAAACAGTTGCACTTACAAATAAATAGTTGAACTTTCAATCAAGAGAGAAATCTTCAACCAAAATTTTCAACTAAATGATTGAATTTTCAAATCAAAAAGACAATTTTTTTAGAAGACAGTTAAATTATCAACCTGAAAAAGCAAATTTTCAACCAAAAATATAATTTTCTATCAAGAAAGATTAATTTTCAACCGAGCAGTTGAATGTTAAAAAAAATTCATTTTCAACCATTTTCATTCAGAAACAAATATTTGAACTTTCAATAAGAAGAGAAGATTTTTCAATACAATAGTTGAATTTCTAAACAAATAGTGGTAAATTTTGAACAAAAAAGATCATTTTCAACCAATAAAGATAAATTTTCAACCAAAAAGTTGAATTATCAACAAAAAAAAATTTCAACCAAACCGTTGCATTAACAAGCAAATAGTTAAACATTCAATCAAGACACGAATTTACAACAAAAAATATCATTTTCAACCAATAAAGATCAATTTTCAACCAAATAGTTGAATCTAAAAAAAAATTAATTTTCAACCAAGCAGTTGAATTTTTAACAAAAAAGTTCATTTTCAACCCAGTCATATAAATTTTCAACCAAAACCTTTTAAATATAAAAGATGAACTTTCTATCCAAACAAAATTGTTTTAACAAAATAGTGGAATCTTTAACAAAATAATTAAATTTTTAACAAAATATTTGAATTTTTAACCAAAAAGTGGAATTTTCAATCCAAAAAAAAAGGATTTATTTAGAAGACAGTTGAATTATCAACCTGAAAGGTGAATTTTCAACAAAAAAGATCATTTTCAACGAGATAGATGAATTTAAACAAAAATAATTTTCAACCACAATAGCTGAACTTTCAATCAAGAGAGAAAGCTTCAACCAAAGCAGATTAATGTTCAACTAAATGATTGTATTTTCAAATCAAAAATACGATTTTTTTAGAAGCAGCTGAACTTTCAATCTGGAAAAGTAAAATTTCAACAAAAAATATAATTTTCAATCAAGAAAGATTAATTTTCAACCAAGCATTTGAATGTTCAAAAAAAAAAATTAATTTTCAACCAAGTAGTTGAATGCTAAAAAAAAATAATTTCCAACCATTTTGATTTGGAAACAAATAGTTGAACTTTTATCAAAAATAGATGAATTTCTAACACAATAGTTGAACTTTTAACCAAATAGTGGAATTTTCGAGCAAAAAGGACGATTTTTTAGAAGGCAGTTGAATTATCAACATAAAAGGTGAATTTACAACAAAAAGATAATTTTCAACCAATAAAGATCAATTTTCAACAAAATAGTTGAATCTGAAAAAAATTAATTTTCAAACAAATAGTTGCATTTACAAACAAATAGTTGAAATTTCAATCAAGAGACAAATTTTCAACCAAGCAGTTGAATTTTTAACAAAAAGTTAATTTTCAACCAAGAAATATCAATTTTCAACCAAAACTTTTCTAATATAAAAGATGAATTTTCTATCCAAACAAAATTGTTTTTACAAAATAGTTTAATCTTTAACAAAATAATTAAATTTTTAACATAATAGTTGAATCTTTAACAAAATAATTAAATTTTTAACAAAATATTTGAATTTTTAACCAAAAAATGGAATTTTCAATCCAAAAAAAAAGTATTTTTTTAGAAGTCAGTTGAATTATCAAACTGAAAGGTGAATTTTCAACAAAAAAGATAATTTTCAACCAGATAGATGAATTAAAAAAAAAAATTTCAACCACACCGTTGCATATTAAGAAGCAAATAGCTGAACTTTCAGTCAAGAGAGAAATCTTCAACCAAAGCAGATTAATGTTCAACTAAATGATTGTATTTTCAAATCAAAAATACGATTTTTTTAGAAGCAGCTGAATTTTCAATCTGGAAAAGTAAATTTTCAAAAAAAAATTTAATTTTCAAACAAGAAAGATTAATTTTCAACCAAGCATTTGAATGTTCAAGAAAAATTAATTTTCAACCAAGTAGTTGAATGTTTAAAAAAATTAATTTTCAACCATTTTCATTTGGAAACAACTAGTTGAACTTTTATCAAAAATAGACGACTTTCTAACACAATAGCTGAACTTTTAACCAAATAGTGGAATTTTCGAGGAAAAAGGACGATTTTTTTAGAAGGTAGTTGAATTATCAACATAAAAGGTGAATTTACAACAAAAAAGATCATTTTCAATCAATAAAAATGAACTTTCAACCAAAAAGTTGAATTATCAACAAAAAAAATTCAACCAAACCATTACATTAACAAGCAAATAGTTAAACATTCAATCAAGAGATGAATTTTCAACGAAAAATATCATTTTCAACCGAATAGTTGAATTTAAAAAAAATCAATCAAACAATTACATCTACAAACAAATAGTTGAACTTTCAATCAAAAGACAAATTTTCAACGAAACAGTTAAGTTTTTAATCAAATAGTTGAATTTCCAAGTCAAAATCATAAATTTTTTAGAAGACAGTTGAATTTTTAACAAAAAAGTTAATTCTCAACCAAGAAAGATAAATTTCCAATCACAACTTTTCCAATATAAAAGATGAATTTTCTATCCAAACAAAATTGTTCTAACAAAATAGTTGATATAAAAAAAATTAAATTTTGAACAAAATATTTGAATTTAAAAAAAAAAAAAATGAACTTTCAACCAAAAATAGTTGGAATTTTTTATTGTGTTCCATTAATGCAGCACGCGTTTAAGCGAAAAAACGTGAAAAAGGGGAAGTTTCTGGAAACTAGGGGAAAAAAAGAATTCTTTAAAAAGTCTTTTCTAACTTGATAAATATTTTGACAGATATCTTTCACCAATAAGGACGTTTTATTATGCTCTGCTGTTGAAATTAATACTATCTATTATTTTATTAACTTTTAAGTTTTTTTATCGAAAATTAAAACAAATTCCCGGTCTACGTAGAAATTCCCGACCATTTCAAGGTTTTCCCGGTTTCCCGGTCCAGTGGCCACCCTTTTATATTAAGAAACTTTCAAAAAATATCCAAAGTGGTTTTGAAAACATCTGTATCGCTTATAAAAACCATATTCCCGAAAATGGTAAATTAAATGTAAAATAAAAAATTGGGAAGGTTAAAGTCAATTAAATTCAAGGTCATCCAATGATAATAAAAATTTAAATTTTAAACTTATATTTCCGGGTGAAAGAACAACATAAGGATGACTATTCTTAGGGGTGAATGAACCTGAGGACCTAAACCTTAGCGTTCTCCGCATAATCGAGTAACAACTTCCCTGTAGACTATAAATACACCAAGATTAAATTTTGTACTACAATAAATTTTATCAGGACTGCAATCAGTTAGTTTTCTGCAGTGCCCTTTAGAAAAAGGTACTTTTCTGCATGCAGGAAATTTTTACGAATTAACCAACACATACAAAAGCATACGAGAAACAGCCATTAGCCACTGGTCAATAAAGCCGCACGGTCAATATCTTCGCGTGTTCTGCACCTGCTCCTCATAATATAATTCCTCCCCTCATCTACTGCGTATAATAGAGAAAAATTATTTTATTATTTAAAGAAAACAGAAAAAAGAGAAAGAATTAGATTGGGGAAAGAATATAGGTGAATTTTCAACCAAAAACGTATTATTTTTTACCAAACAGCCAAAATTTCAATAAAAAAAGGTTAAACTTCAACCAGAAATAGTTGCATTTTCAACCAAATAGTTGAATTTTCAAGCTAAAGACAAATTTTTTAGAAGTCGCATGAATTTTCAACTAACAATAAGAGAGATGAATTTTCAACTTGTACCAAAAATGAATTTTCAATAAAATTGTGGAATTTTCCATCAAAAAAGAATAATATTCAATTAGAAAAGATTAATATTCAATCAAAATTAGTTGAATTTTGAACCAAATACAGTCGAACTCGGATTTAAGCTCGGGCTTGGGACTGACATGACGGTCGGCTGCAATCCAGGCTCTCCTAATGTAAACAGTCAGGGGCGTACGAACCATTTCCGGTGGATTTTCCTGCGTGTTAAAAAATATTTTGAAATTTTTTTTCCACTGCGGAGATAAGGGTAAACTAAATATTTAACGAAAATGAGGAAGAAAGTTTGCTGTTACATGTTAAAATAAATGTTTTTCCTGCTTACGTACTTTTTGCGGACCGTTGAGCATCTCGTTTAAAATGAGAGCTTTCTCTTGAATGACTGATCCAGATACTTTGTCGCTCGCTTGATTAAACCATTCGAAGACAGCAGCATCCAAAAGCACATCACTTTTTTGCAAGAAAACACCTCGCAAAACACTTCAAGTTGGAAGCACGCACTTCTGCGAAATCGCATAATGCATGCGGCGCAGTTTCATAACCAGACATACGAAGAAGTTATTTGACAGAAAATCACTTACTTTTATAAATATTAAATTAACTGTCTACGAAAAACACAGTTTTCACAATTCTCACGTCAACACTTAACAGTTTGAGGTTACAAAACGCTGCTGTGGGCGAACCTCTCTTTCTATCATGTGAGATAGACAACGAAGTGCGATCGAATTCGAAACGATGGTTTCGAGATCTCTCTTTGTATCGTATGAGGTAGACAAAGAAGATCCGATTGTGTTCCAATGACAAGTCATACTTTTCGTTTCGAAACGATCATACTCTCTCTGTCTATCCAATACGATAGAAAAAGAGGTTTCAAAGCCATCGTTTCGAATGCGCCTGTTGGGTAGCTACGACAGCGCCATCAATTTTGAACTATTGAGAAGAAATTTGAATTTCAATTAAATATTAACAAGAAATCTTAAAGTAAATAATTAATTTTAAGCCGTTGTATAACATTTTTGATTGAAATGAATAGATATACACTGCATTAACTGCATTAAAATTGCTCCCATAACTTCGAAATCCACTGCTGGTGGACGCGAACTCGCTATCGTGCATATTCGCTATACAAACGTGTGTGCTTCCTGCTTGAGAGTGAACTGACGCAACGTCGTGACGCAGTCACCCAGCTGGGCCGTTAGGGTACAGCGCCTTACCACTACGCTTCTGTTTTGTCGCGCCTGAGTGAGCACCGCAATCCACCCACATCCTCACCCATACCCGCGGCGCGGCGTCAATACTCGGCAGGCTCCATTCCAGGGGGCTTAAATCCGGGTTCGACTGAAATTAAATTTTCAAACCAAGAAGACGAATTGACGAATTTTTTAGAAGACAGCTGAATTCTTAAAAAGAACGTACTTTCAAGAAAAAAAAGTTGAATTTTCGACCAAAAAAGATGACTTCAACAACATAGTTCAATTTTTAATCAAATAGTCGAATTTTCAAACTACAAAGATGAATTTTCAACCAAGAAGATTAATTTTCTACCAAAAGACAAATTTTCAACCAAATGCTTGAGTTTTCAACTGAAAAAGATAAATTTGCAACTAAAAATGGAATAGTTACATTTTCAGTTAAAAACATTAATACAAAAAAAAAATTTTACCCAAGTATTTGAATTTTCAACCAAAGAAGATCAATTATCAACGAGAAAATGTAATAGTTGACAGTTCTACCAAAAAATATTTTTATTTTAAATCAAAAACAGTTTAATTCATTCAAAAAAGACGAATTCTCGAACAAATAGTTGAATTTTCAACCAAAAAAGATTAATTTTCAACCAAACAGTTGCATCTTTAACCAAAAAGGGTGAATTTTCAACCAAAAAGATAATTTTCTACCACAAAGACGAATTTTCAACAAAATACCTGAATTTTCAACCAAAAAAGTTTAATTTCCTACCAAAAGAGATGAATTTTCAACGAAAGCGTCCAGTTTTCATGCTAAAAAGTCAACTGTTTTAGAAAACAGTTGACTTTTAAGCTCGAAAAGATGAATTTTAAAAAAAAGGGACGAATTTTCAACAAAAAAAGTCGAAGTTCCAATCTAAAGAGATGAATTTTTAACCAAATAGTCAGTCAAATTTTCGATCAAATAGTTGAATTTTCTACGAAAATAATCGATTTTTTAATCCAAAAGATGAATTTTTAACAAAACAATTGAATTTTCCAGAAAAAAAGACTTCTTCCGTACGAAACAGATGAATTTTCAACCCGAACATATGAATTTTTAACAAAAAAATTATTTTACACCAAATAGTTGAATTTTCAACTAAAAGCGATCAACTTTCAACCAAAAATGTAATGCTTTAATTTGCAGTCCAAAAAATTATTTTTTACCGAAAAAATAAATTTTCAACCGAATAGTTAAAGATTTTACACACAAAAAAATGTAACCAAGCAGCTCAACTTTAGACCAAGTAGTTGAATTTTCAACCAATAAGATTAATTTTCCCCACAAAAAAAACGAATTTTCAACAAAATAGATCATTTTCAACCAAATAGTGGAATTTTGAACTACAACCCCCAAAAAAATGTATTTTCAACAAAAGAAAACGAATTTTAAACAGAATAGTTCAATCTTCAACCAATAAAATACATTTTTAACAAAGTAGTTCAACTTTCAACTAAACAGTAGACTTTTCAACAAAAAAATAAGAATTCTTAATTTTTTTTAACCAAAAATGGAATACTTAAATTTCCAGCTAACAAAATTAATTTTCAGTAAAAAAACGAATTTTCAATAAAATAGTTAAATCTTCAACCAATAAAATAAATTGTTAACAAAGTATTTCAACTTTAAGGCAAGTAGTTGAATTTTCAACCAAAAAAGATGAATTCTCATCGAAAAATATAATTGTTGAATTTTTAACTGAAATCAATCAATTTACACTAAAAAAAAAAATGAATAGTTAAATTGTTAGTCAAAGAAATTAATTTTTAACGAAAAAAAAAATTTTCAACAAAATAGTAGTTCAATCCTGAACCAATAGTTGGATTTTCCCATTGGAAAATGATTCAGTTCGCATTTAGACGAAAAACGAAAAAATGGGGGAACTTAAAGGCCTATAAGAAAGAACAGGATTGGCCGCTTTAATAGAAAAAGTAGGAAAAAAAAAACACATTTTATTATTTAAAGAAAACAGAAAAAAAGGAACGAATTCCTGGGAGTTTTAAAACCATCCAAAGTTAAAAGAAATATTTCAATTTTGAAGTCCACAATTTCTTGAAAATAATAATTTAAATAATTTGTTTTCTCTCAAATTTTTAGAAGAATTTAATTTGCAGCCATTAAAAAATTCGAATTCTTAAAACTGAAATTTTTTTTTAATTGAATTAATCAAAACTGAACTATAAATTAAAATACGCAAAGTGGAACTCTTGATTTTTAAACTATCTAAGTTTTTAACACTTTCCAAATGAAAAATTTTAAATAAAATGCTATTAAACTGAAAAATTGTTTATTTCAAACTTTTATGAATATTAAACAATTCAAAGATTGATAAACGTTAAAAAAATTTAATTTTGCAGTTTAATTGCACTAATTTCTAAATTAAAAATTTGTTAAGCTCACTTTAAAAAGTTTAAAATTCAAAAGAGTTCCACTTCGAGTGTTTTAATTCGTAGTTTAGTTTTTATTGTTTCAAATGAAAAATTTTCAATTTTAAGATTCAGAATTTAAAAACGATACCTTTGAATTCTTAAATCTTTTCAGTTTTTGAACGAGTATATTCTTCCCTTCAAAATTATTTGGTTTTAAAAATTGAATCTTTTCAATTTGGAATGGTTGGGAATTAAATTTTTTTCTAAATTGGAATCTTTTATTTTTGGGTGGTTTTGAAATTCCAATCTAATTTTTTCCCTTTTTCTGTTTTCTTTCAATGATAAAATGAGTTTTTATCTAATAAATTTGTTTTCTTTTAAAACGGCCACTTTGTTCTTTCTTAGAACTTCCTTTTCAAATTATATATATACCATTAAGCCATTTCCCTTTCGGGGTAGGCGTGACTTGCTCGGTAATTTTATAAATTCGATATTTTCAATTTGAAATACTTCCAAATTGATTTTTTTCCAAAAGTTGAGAACAAAAGTTATTTAAATTATAATTTCCAAGAAATAGTCTATACTTAAAAATAGGAATCTTTTAATTTTTGGTGTTTTTAAAACCCCCAAATAATAAGTTCCCTTTTTTTCTGTTTTCTTTAAATAATAAAATGAGTCGCTGATAAATCTCTCTAGCAAGCACCCCAGGTGAAGAGCTTCACAAAGTCATAAATGAAAATAATCGAATGGAGTTAAATCGGGGCTTTATAAATTCCAGAGTCCAACATTGAACTTGGTGGAAATAAATCATTTCTTTTGCAGAATAAAATTTTGTTAAATTAGTCCCTCTCCTTGAAAAGAGTGCAAAGCTAGCCTTTGACATTTTCTTTAAAGCCAAGGATTTTTGCTCATGCATATAAACTAGAGTCAAGAGTAAAATCACTAAAATCGCTGCTGGAGATCACGAATGAGTATGACTTTGCATACCTACATCCTGGAGAATTCGTTTTTCTGCAGGATGACTTATATATGCATACATTCAGTCAAGATCGCGTGCACAGATTAAGTCAAAGTGGACCTTTCACGAAGCGGAAAATAGGAAGAAACCTTCTGGTTTTTATGTTCAACGATTCCTTTATTAATTTATTATTCAGTCTCTAAGATAACTATTCATGTCTAGGTATTATCAATTCACTCTTGCTGCTATTAAGGGCATCATTGCTGGTGGCTTTTAATTAGAATTTTAATTAATTTTCTTCTGACTAATTGTAATATTTATGAATTATTAATAATAATCTAGAAGTGTTCGCAGCTGATACATTCCGTTTTCAACATGAAGTTGGATCGCCGAGATGCTTTTGTTTTTTTATTCCTGTTTTTTTTTAATTGGTTTATTTTATTATTTAATGATTAGAAGAACACAAGTGTAGAATTAAAATAATAATGTTTAATGGATAAAATATGAAATTCTTCGGGATTAATTTTAAATCTTTCAAATTGTACAACAAAATGAAATTATTAATTGGAAAATAATGTTTTTGAAATAAATATATGTGACGCTTTACTTACTATGTATCTTTAGGTTTCTTTTTCAGTTAATAATTGTTGAAATATAATAAAATTACAATTTTTTAATTCCATTTTATTATATAAAAAAGTCAAAATGATTTCAAGTATGTATTATACAAGTTGTATGTCTTCCCCCTTTTTAATCTTTCCAAACTGTAAATAATGCTTGGTTAAATAATTACTTTTAAACTGGAATGTCCAAAATTGCTTGAATAAACTTTTTAAATTAAACAATTTTAAATTAAGAATTTTAAATAATTTCAAAAATCTCAATTAAAAGCCTTCGATATTAAACCACCTGTAAATGAGAAATACTTGAAATAATTGTAGACTTTTAAAAGCTTGGAAGTTATAAAAATGGAAAAAATTTTATTCTCAAGCTTAACAATTTAAATAATTTCGCTACTAAGCATTTAAAACTGAAAATTAATCAACATTACAACTGAAAAGTCCACCATTTTCAAATTGAGAGCGTTTAAAATTGAAAATTTCTCAATTTGAATTGCTAAAAAATGGTAAAATATCCAGTTTATAGCTTTTGAACATTAAAACTCACAGCTTTCAAAATTAAAAAATTAAACATTTTATTTCTTACTTCAAAATTAAGAGTTTTACATTTAAAGCAATGAAAATTTCTCTAAAATGCTTTAATATTCTAAATTGTCTGAATTCTTTTGATGTTCTGAATTCCTTAAATTCTTTGAATTCTCTGAATCCCCTACATTCCTAGAATATTCTGAATTCCTGAAATTCTTTGAATTCTCTGAATCCCCTGAATTCCTAGAATATTCTGAATTCCTGAAATTCTTTGAATTATCCAAGTGCTCGAAAATCCCTGAAATTCTCTGAATTCTTTTAATATTCTGAATTTATTGGATTCCTTTAATTCCCTAAATGTTCTAAAATTCTTTGAGTTGCCTGAAATCTTGGAATATCGTGAATTCCTTCAATATTCAGAATTCTCTGAAATCCTTTAATTCCTTGAATTTCTTAAATTCCGCGAATTCACTGAATTCCAAGGATTTCTAAATAATGCATGGAATTTAGGGAATTTAGAAGAATTCAAGAAATTCAGAGTTGAAAGAATTCAAAAGGATTTGATGGAGTTTAAAATTATTCCAAGCAATTTAAGAGAAAAGAATACATAGAATCTAAAGAATTAAAAAGAATTCAAATGAATAAAACATTCAAAATTACTAATTTAATACTGATATATTTAAAATTGTAATATTTCCCATATGATAACTTCAAATTGACATCCTCCAGAAATGAAAAATTCCAAAAAAGCGTTACAAACTGAATATTTTTGAAGTAACTTTCCAGTTTTCCAAGACAGACCAATTGTCAATTAAATCGTTCATTTTAACCTGAAATATCCACAATTGTTCAAAATTATACAATTTAAAATAAAAAATTTAAATAATTGAATAATTCCAATTCAAAATCTTCGTTATTAAACAACCTGTAAATGAGGAAATAAATAAGGAAATGAGTAATTAAAAATTGTCATTTCTTTTTTCGAAGTTAAGAGCTTTATATTTAGAGTAATGCAAATTTGTCAGATTCCCTGAAATCCTGAAAATCTCTGAATTCCTTGAATTTTTTCAAATGATTGATTTTTCTGAATTCCCTGAAATCCTTGAATATTCTGAATTCCCTAAACGCTCTGAAATCCTTAAAAGTCTCTGAATTCCTCGAAATTCTTGAATTCTCTGAATTCCTTCATGGCTCTGAATTCCCTGAATTCCTGGAATATCCTGAATACCCTTAACGCTCTAAAATCCCTGAAATTCTCTGAATTCCAAGAAATTCTTGAAAATTCTGAATTCCTAAAAATCTGTGAAATCTTTCAATATTCTGAACATCCTTAATTCTCTGAAATCCTAAAAATCTCTGAGTTCTCTAAATTCCTTGAATATTCATAATTCTCTGAATTCCTCGAATTTTCTAAAATCCTTGATTATTCTAAATTCCTGAAATTCTTTGAATTCTTTAAATCCCCTAAATTCTTTTAAATCTTCTGCATTCTTTAAAATTCTCTTAAATTTGTGTCCTCCATATTGGATCCGCCACGGGATCAATTTTTTAATTTTTTTTCCGTCATATTGGATCCGTCATTTTTAATTTTTCCGAATTTTGACTTCAGATTCGTAATCAGAGACTCAGAAATCTCGTTATATATTATTTTAATATCTTAAAATTGTCCAATTATAGATTGAAAATATAAAAAATGAAGCGTTTTAAATTGAAAAATATTTGATTGGAAAATTTGAGAAATTAATAATAATTCTAAATGAAGTGTTAAAAATTAAACCATTCTCAATTAAAAATTGTATTTAATTTTCAATGGTTATAATTTTAGAGTTCTAAATTTTCATGTTGAACGCTAAATGTTCAATTTTTTCCTTTCATAAGTTTTAATTTTGCACTTAAAATTGCTCATTTTTAAACGATTTAAATGACTTAAAATAATTGACATTTTAAAGGGTTTCAATATAAAAAAGTCTCAATGTCACAAATCTTGATGACTGAAAATCTTTCAAGTTTTAAATGAACTTCGGATGAGTTTAAATTTCAACGTTTTGTAGTAGACATTTTTTTAATTTTTAAAGTTTCCCATTTAAATTTACCTTTTATATTGAACGTTTTTTTAGAATAATTCAATTTTAAAGGTTTATAATTGAACATTTTTCATTTTGAACGGTGAAAATTATGGTGAATTTATTTTTTGATGTTGGTAAAATTTGTATAGTGAATTTTAATGTTGAATTATATTTTTGTTATGTAATAAGAATTTAAAATTCTTGGTTTTAAAAATCTTTGACTTTGAAACATTCAATTTAGCTTTCAATTTCAAATTTTAATCGCTTCGAATTGAAAATTATTATTTTAAATAAAAAGTTTGAAAATGTTAACTATTTTATTTTGAAAGCTTTTAATTATAAATGATACAATTTAAATTTCTTTCATTTGAAACTGTCCATTTTTTACACATTTAATCTGAAATCATTCAATTTCGAGATTCTAAAATTGAAAATAAAATTTTTTAATTTTCAACGATTTACATTAGAAATAATACAATTTCAACTACTTTCTAATGAATTGGTCCAATTTACAAAATTTTATTCTATAATTTTTCAATTTTTAGAGCTTCTGCTCGAAATCTTTTTAGTTTGAAACACTTTCAACTTCAAATTAATCAATTTTGAACGCTTTTATTCAGAAATGATACAAATTCAAATTCTTCTCATTCCATTTACAATATTGTCCTTTTTCAAAATTTTACTTAATCTAAAATTTCTTTTTTTCAATTAAATATTATTAATTATTGTTTCCAAAATTTCTTAAACCTAATATTTAAAAATTTGTTCAATAATAAATTTTTAAATTGTTTATATTTTTAATTTTGGGGTATAGAATTCCCCAAAATGATGATAATTTTAATTTTTTCAGAATCTTAAGCACCCCAACCTAGTCAACCTATTGGAAGTCTTCAGGCGAAAAAGAAAACTGCATTTGGTTTTCGAATATTGCGAACACACCCTTCTCTATGAAATGGAAAAATATCCGAAGGGTTGCCCGGAATTAACGACGAAGCAATTTATTTGGCAAATTTTGCAAGGAATTGCTTATTGCCATAGACTTGGGTGTGTTCACAGGGACATCAAACCAGAAAATATTCTCATCACAGCCGATGGTGTCGTAAAACTCTGTGATTTTGGATTTGCGAGGATGCTAAGTCCTGGGGAAAATTACACGGAATATGTCGCGACGAGATGGTACAGAGCTCCAGAATTATTGGTAGGTTTATGTTCATTGAAAACTTTTTTTCGAGATTTAAATATTTTTAGGTTTGATTAGTGAATTCCATGCCGGACTCACACAAACCATGGTACGTGACGTTTAGGCGCCGCCGTTTAGTGGCCGAAGTTTAGTCGCCGCAGTTTGGGCGTCACAGTTTAGGCGCCGCAGTTTAGGCGCTGCAGTTTAGGCGCCGCAGTTTAGGCGCTGCAGTTTAGGCGCCGCAGTTTGGGTGCGACCGTTTATGCGCCACAGTTTAGGAGCGACCGTTTGGACGCTGCCGTTTAGGCGCGGGATATTTAGGCGCCGACGCTTAGGCGTCGCCGTTTAGTGGCCGAAGTTTAGTCGCCGCAGTTTAGGCGCTGCAGTTTAGGTGCGACCGTTTAGGCGCTGCAGGTTAGGAGCGACCGTTTGGATGCTGCCGTTTAGGCGCGGGATGTTTAGGCGCCGAGACTTCAAGCGTCGGAAGTTTAGGCGCTGCGAAGTTTAAGCGCTGTACTTTCAGGAGCTGGACGTTTAGCCGCTAGGTCGGCGAAACGGTAGATTCCTGCATATATTTTGAGTTCAAAATGTCGTTAGTTTCTAAGATCGAGGTATTAGTCCAGTAGTCTGTAACACATCTGTATGCACTAAGTTGCGTTTTTATTAGCGACCATGGCGAGTTACTGTTTCTCAAATGATATAAAGAAAACCCATACTATCTTATTGCGTTATCAAATATAAACCAAAAAATTTACAATTCAGAATACATCAATATAGCATTTATTCCTTCTTATTATCGATTGAAAGACCTAGAATATGTTACAACAAATTTCTAAATTTTTTATAGAATTTATAGTGAATTATTAAGAATAGTAATTTACGCTGTGGGAAGACCCTACTATTCATTTAACTATTTATGTTCAAAAACTTTCGATAAAATCCATTATTTAGTTGCTTTTAATGTTTTAAAGAAACAATCTCGTGGTACTTTTCCTAACCTCTTTCGTTTTTCTTATCACTCACATTTATTGAATTATTGTGGTTAAAGCTCTCAGAACAAATTGTATTGCATATTGAAATAAATTCAAATGAACTACTCTTAAAAGTTAAGTCAAGTGTCCTGGCGCCTAAACGTCCCGCGCCTAAACATACTGCGCCGAAACGCACCGAGTCTAAATAGCCTGCGCCTAAACGGCAGCGTCCAAACGGCGGTGCCTAAACGCCCTGCGCCTAACAAACCAGACCCTTACATCATCGATATGTTTTTGAACGTTGGCTATTTATTTCTTTAGTAGAAAAAATATAGATTACCAAAAATTTCAGTTCAGAAAATTTTCTTTGAAAATTATTGCACTTTTTCTCCTTTGCACACTTTTTGAGTCCCTAAAAAGCGAATTCTTATTAACTGAAACTCTCTTTTTTGGTGTCGACAACTCCAGAGAATCAAAATTTTAAGGTTCCAAATTGACTTCAACAGCTCTTTCTTGGTTATTTTTCATATTTTTAAACAACAAATTTTTTTTAACTCGATTCTCAGAAAATTTCTATCCTGATTTTATTTTCTACTTTAAAATGTCCTTTTGAGGAAAAAATGATAAAACCTACGTGCTTTATATAAATTGTTTCAAAAACGAATTTGGCGTGAAAAAGTATAAGTATTTATAATTTTTACATAAAATGTCATTTTTTACAATATAATTTAATATTTATTCTTTAATTCGCATAAAATATATGTTTAAATTCTTTCTATTGCAAAATAAAGTTGTTATTGAATTATATCGGTTTTATAATTGATTGTATAGATTTTCTGTATAATGAAAATGAAAATTCTAAAATGAATGTAATTGTTTGGATCAGAGAAAAAAAACATTTGTTGGTATCCGAAAAAAGTAACAAAAAAGTTGAAATCCGTTAATAACGAGAAAAGAAAATATTCAAAATAGAAAATTACCGACGACTTTAAATTTTCAAACTGGAAAATTTCCGAAAGTTTTTAATATTAGCGAATATGAAAATTCCTGATAATAGATAATTTAGGAAATATAATTGCCAACATTATAAAATATCCGACACAATAAATTCACTGACGCAGAAAAATTTACGAATCATAAAATTCCCGAATCTAAACAATTAAAAAGCTGTTTTAATAATAAATATGAAAATAATGAATAAAATGAAAAATACGTTCATCAAATAAAAGTATTTTATTTAGTTTATTGTTGATGATTTTATCATTTAACAATTACTTAATTGTTTAGATTCGGAAATTTTCTTGTGTCGGCAATTTTATTTCGAGAATTTTCAAATTCGGTAATAGCATAATTTGTCGGAAATTTCCCAATTTGTGAATTTTATTTTTCTTTCTCCGGAATTTTATTTTTCGAGATTTTTCAGCCGTCCCTTAATATCTTCTGTTCGGTTTTTGGATTTCAAAATTTAAAAAAAAATGCCTATTGGTTAATAAATTATAGCTACTTTTTTATGTACAATTTTTGCTAGTAAACAGTAATAAAAGAAATTTAAAAAAACATTTGTTCAATTTATAATTTTTTGAAAGGGTACAAAAAGCATGTTTGGAACACTTTTTTGGAAAAAGTTTATTATGTCGAACCTGGAATTTGTTTTCAGCTTTAATCAAAGAATCATGCAAATATTTTGCTTTCATGCGAAAATTTTTGTTCGTGATTTTGGAATTTTTTGCGAATGTTAACACCTTAAAAAACATGTTTTTGCAAGTTTTCAAAAAATTCTTAATTCAATGAATTTTTTAAATTTTTTATTTCTGTTCACTAGTATAAACAGTATGAAGAATAACTACAAAGTTTATTATTAAATAATCAAAGAGAAATGAGCATATTTTAATGAAGAGATCTACCTTTTTATATATATTATTTCACTCGATATTGAATTATAAAAAAACCTTTTTTGCTTATTTTCACGCAGCCTAAATGTTTAATAAATGACCTGGTAGAATTGAGAAATACTTTTTATCAATATAGTGAAGCCTAAAATCATTTAAATGCCCCTTAATTATTGATAATAACGAAAATCTGTAAAATTAATTAACAACCCGATATTATTATTATTATTAATCCAATCAAAATTTTATTCTGCAAGTAGTAGAAAGATTTTTGAAACTAATTTTTGTTACTGAAAGCAAAAAATGTGATTAAATAGTAAAAAATAACATTATAAACAAAACTGTTTTTTTTTCATCAAATTTTTGTTGAAAAAATTTATGTAAAGCGCAGTCATCATGTGTCATATATCGCAAAAAAATACGCAAACTCACTGATAATCCCATAGATCCATACTCTTTACTCTAATCACATTCACTAAGTAAAGCTCTCCACGCGGGCCTATTACTATTCAAGGTCTTTCGTTTCAGGCTCAAAATATATAT
>CAKNYM010050859.1:234696-249764 GCA_932195095.1 Andricus curvator
GAAGTAACGAAGCCGTTGACTATGCACGGATTTAACGTTGAATACAACTGAAAAATACGATTTTTGAACAAAATAGTTGAATGCTCAACCAGAATGATGATTTTCAACAAAACAAAAAAATTTTCTATTCAAAAAGACGAATTTTCAACGAAACACACGAATTTTCCACAACCCAGTTATATTTTCTACCAAAATAGTTGATTTTTCAACCAAATACTTGAATTTTCAACTAAAAAAGATAAGTTTTCAACCCAACATTGAATAAATCCATTTTTAATTAGAAAATTAATTTTCAATATCAAAAAAACAAATTTTCAACCGGTAGAATTCAATTTAAAAACACGAATTTTTAACAAAATAGTTGAATCCACAGCCAAAAAGATAAATTTTCTAAAAAGATTAATTTTCTACCCAAAAACATGAATTTTCCACATAGCAGTTGAATTTACTCCCGACACTATGAATTGTCAACAAAAAAGGTGATTTTCTACCAAGTAGTTAAATTTTCAAATAAATAGTTTAATTTTTAACAGAATAGTTCAATTTTTAACTAATAAAGATAAGTTTTCAACTAAAAAAGATCAGTTTTCAACCAAAAATGGAATAGTTACATTTTCAGCTTGAAAAATTAATTTTCATTCGGAAATACAAATTTTGTACCAAGCAGTTAATTTTTAAAACGAGTAGTTTAATTTTTAACAAAATAGTTGAATTTTTTACCAAAATAGTTGAATTTTCAACTAAGAAAGATAATTTTTTAACTAAAAAAGATAAGTTTTCATCAGAAAATGGAATAGATACATTGTCAGCTTAAAAAATTAATTTGCAACAAAAAAACTAATTTTTGACAAAATAGTTGAATCCACCACCAAAAAGATGAATTTTCAAAAAAGAAGATTAATTTTGTACCCAAAAAGACAATTTTTCAACAAATTTGATTAATTCTTCCCAAAACAATTGAATTTTCACCCGACACTGTGAATTTTTAACAAAAAAGTTGATTTTCTGCCAAGTTGTTAATTTTTCAAATAAATAGTTGAATTTTTAACCAAATGGTTGAATTTTCTACAAAGCAGTTGACTTTTCAAATCGAAAAGATGAATTCTCAACGAACCCTGTAATACTTGATATTTCAACCAAATCTATTATAATTTTGAATAAAAAACAGTTGAATTCAACCAGAAAAGACAAATGTTTAACAAAATAGTTGCATTCTCAACAAAATACATGAATTATCAAACAAATAGTTGAATTTTCAAATAGAAAAGATTAGTTTTCAACTAAAAACATAAATTTCCTACCAAAAATTGAATATTTATATTTTTAGTTTAAAAAACTGGTTAAATTTTCCACTCTAAAGATGAATTTTCAACTAAAATGATGAATCTTCACAAAAAATTGTTTTTAACAAAGTAGTTCAACTTTCAACCGGGTAGTTGAATTTTCAAACAAAAAAGATGAATTCTCAACGAAAAGTGTAATTGATGATATTTCACAACAAAAAATTTAATTTGAATAAAAAACACGAATTTTCAACAGAATACATGAATTTTCAATTAAAAAAGATAAATTTTTAACCAAATAGTTGAATTTTTAACTAAAAGAGATCAATTTTCGACTGGAAATGTAATGTTTAGATTTTTAGTTTAAAAATAGTTAATTTTCAACGAAAGAAGAAACGAATTTTCAAAGAAATAGTTAAACTTTCAACCACGGCTATGAATCTTCAAGCAAAAAGATACATTTTTAACAAAGCTGTTCACTTTTTGAAAAAAATGAGTTTTTAACAAAATAGTTGCATTACCAACCAAATAGTAGAAATTTTAACAAAAACAAAAATTTTATCGAAAAATCGAGAAATAGGGGAAATTTCTTTAAAACAGGAGGAAAAGAGATATTCTTTAAAAAGGAGAAAAAAGGGGTATATGAAAGTGATTTTCAAACTTATTAAATTATTATTGAACTGTACTGTAACGTAGTTTATGGATGACCCCTAAGTGGCAAAAAAAATCAATGGTCTAAAGGTCTGGTTGATGTGAGTCTGACGTGGAATCCACCATTATTATTAAAAAGTAAATAAACAAATATATTTTTTAAATTTTAGGTGGGTGACACCCAGTATGGAACACCGGTCGACGTTTGGGCGATCGGTTGCGTGTTTGCCGAATTGGTTAGAGGAGAGGCTCTTTGGCCGGGAAAATCAGACGTCGATCAATTGTACCTGATAAGGAGAACACTAGGTGATCTTCTGCCGAGACACATGGTTATTTTTCAACAAAACGAATTTTTTGCCGGTGTCACCCTACCCACTCCACAATCACTAACTCCATTGGAAAATGCTCTTCCAGAAAGAGCGAATACTCCAGTGCAGGCAAGTTCACAGACCCAATCCAAAAGTATCAGGGTGGCCGCAAAATTTCATTTTCAAAATTCCCTGACTGTTCCCTAGCTAATTTTTTATTTTCCCTGCCCATCAAGGGGTTAATTACTGTGAAGTTTCACTTATTCCAAGGCTCACTTATTCCAAGTCTCTCACGCTTTGATATTCCAAGTGGCGAAGCCCCTTCACCTCCCACCACTGTCCCAGGGCGGTCTCGCCCGCGTCAGTGGCTGACCAATTAAAAAGAGCCCCGAAGAGCGCAAGTGCAAGGACGCAGACATACTTACACCGCGCCCATCGTTACAAGGCAGGGGCAGCCAATGAACGTCGCTTGACAAAATCACCCCACGACTCGCGGTAGAGGTGGGGGCCCCTGCAGACTTGGAATATCGGAATGTTTACGTTTCTCGGCCCTTGGAATAAATGAAAGTTCACTGTACTCGGATTTTTGGTGTACACTAGGTTGCAAAATATTGCAAGATATTGCAAAAGGTTCCATGGATTATGGGAATTTCTTTATAGAAAATTCTATTTAAAAAATTCTATTATAAAATTCCGTGAAATTACATATATTTCCTGAAATCCTGGAAAATTTATTTAAATATTTTGAGAACTTTTAAAATCCCTTAAAATCATTAAAATCCTCAGAAATCTTATAAAATTCCTTAAAAGCTTTTAAAACATCTTAAAACCTTATACGTCCTGCAAAATTGTTCCATACCTTCCAAAATTCTTTAAAACCTCATGAAAATTTTTTTCAATCCCTTGAAGTCATTAAAATCCTTGGAACCTCCTTGAATAATTTTCAACCTCTTCAAAATGCCTTGGAATCTTTAAAAATACCCTGAAATATTTCAAATCCTCTTAAACTTTTTAAAGCTCTTGAAAATGCCTTAGAATTTTTTTCATACCCTAAAATATATAAATCCCTTTGAATTCTCATCAAACTATTGAAATCTATTAAAAATTCTTTCGAATCTTTTTAAATACCCTCAAATATTGCAAATCCTTTGGAACTTTTGAAAGCTCTTGAAAATGCCTTGGAATTTTTAAATATACCTAAAAATCTTTAAAATCCTTCGAAATCCCTTCAAATACCTCTTGAAAATTTCTTGGAATTTTTTTAATATACTGAAATATTTAAATTCCTATGGAATCCCTTCAAATAATTGAAATCTATTAAAAATGTCTTAGAATCTTTTAAAATACCCTAAATTATTTCAAAAGAATACAACCATATTTTTATTTTAAAAAGTGACTATAGTGACTTTATCTTAAAAAAGTAATTAAATGTGATTTGAAAAAAAGGACTAAAAGTGACTCGGTGGTAACCCTGATTATTCTTGACAGTTGCTTAAAGTGTTTTTACAGAAACAGGGTGACCACTGATTCTTAGAAACAAAATTCAAGCTCTTTTCCAGGTTTTCCTGATCACGAAATCAAGTTTTTCTAGGTCTCTTTTTATTAAATCAAATAATAAAATAGCAGTTTGTTATTCGTGTAAAAAATGAGGAATTTCATTTTTCATTGGTCAACAATTTCTAAAGAAAGCGGAACCATAAATAAACAATTTCTTAATTTTCTGTGAACAGAAGTCGTTTTTGTGAAATCATTTTGAATATTTTAAAATCATTGAAATCCTTGAAGTCTTTTAAATCTTTTAAAATCTTTGTGAATTCGTTGAAATCTTTTGAAGTATTTATAATCTTTGTGAAATCTTTGAGAAATCTATTGGAATCTTTTTAAATGTTTGCAAAATCCTTGAAATCTTTATGAAATTTTTGAAATATTTGTGAAAACTTTCTTTAATTTTTGTTTGTGAAATCTTTTGTGTTAGTTTGAAATCATTGATATCTTTTGAAATCTTCTTGTTGAAACTTTTTGAAATCGTTTAAAATCTTTGAAATGTTTTGAAATCTTTGAAATCTGGTGTACTATGGCTTTTTTGAAATCTTTGAAATTCTTGAAATCTTTTGAAATCGTTATGAATTCTTTAAAATATTTGTGAAAGCTTCTGAAATCTTGTTAACAAAATTTGGAAACGTTTAAATCTTAGAAATGTTTGTAAATCTGTCAAATCTGATGTAATGTACCCATGTTGAAATCTTTTGAAATCCTTATGAATTCCTTGAAATATTTGTGAAATATTTCTGAAATCTTTTGTATTCGTTTGAAATCATTGAAATATTAGAATTTGTTGTGAAATCTTTCGAAATCTTCTTCAAAATTCTGGAATCGTTTCAAATTCTAGTATTCCTTTGAAGCCTTTAAGACATTTTTATGAAACCTTTCAAATATTTGTGAAATCTTTTGTATCTTCGAGAAATCTTTTAGTCTTTTAAAAAAATTTTTAAATCTTTGAAATCTTTGTGAATTTTTTTGAAATCTTTCGAAATCTTTGTGAAATCTTTTGTATTTGTTTGAAATCAGTGGAATATTTGAAATCTTTGTGAAATCTATTGAAATCTTCTAAAAAAGTTTCAAATCGTTTAAAATTTTGAAATATTTTGACATTTTTGAAGTCTGGTGTACTGTACCCTTTTTATACCTTTAGAAATTCTTGTATTCTTTTGAAATCTTTCTGAAATTTTCATGAAATTTTTTAAATCTATGAAATATTTCTGAAATCTTTTTATTAATTTGACATCATTAAAATATTTTAAATCCTTTGAAATCTTCCGAAAAGTTTTGAAATCGTTTCAAATCTTCGAAATGTTTTGAAATATTAGAAATCTGGTTTACTATACCCTTTTTAAAATCTTATATCTTTGAAATCTTTTGAATGTTTTGAAATCTTTGTGAAATGTTCGAAATCTTTAAAATATAGTGTATGTTACATGCCTTTTTCACTTCTTTAAAATCCTTGAAGTCTTTATGAAATGTTCCAAATCTTTGGGAAATTTTTGTGAAATCTTTTTAATGTAGTGTAGCCTTTTTTGATAATTTGAAATCCTTGAAATCTTTTAAATTCTTCTCAAATGCTTGGAAACCTTTTAAAATCCTTTACATTTTTTGAAAGTTTTAAAATCTTCGTGAAATTGTTGTGAAATCTTTGAAATATGGTGTTTACGCATTTTTTAAATCTTTGAAATCTGTGAAATCTTTGTGAAATGTTGAAAATCCTTTTAAATATTTCAAAATCATTGCAATATTTTGAAATATTTTGCAACCTTTAGAAATATTTTGTAAGCCTTTGAAATCTGGTCTACACTAAAAAATCGAGTGGTTAACCCCTCGAAAAATCACAGCAAAATGTATACTTGAACATTCTATATTAGCGGAGAAGAAATTAAAAACTTATAGAATTATTCACAATATTAAAGTCTGTTCATTGCAATCTATAAAATAATTGGTACAGTCTACAAAAAGTCCCTTGAAATCTATTTATTCTGTAATGAACAAAACATAAATTATATCTTGATGAATAAAAAACTTTTAGTAGCAAGATTTCTTCTAAACGAGATGTTTCTTTCATAATAGACTAAAGGATTCAAATTACTCTTCGCATTTCAATAAAATAACTGTTTTAAAAGCAAAAAGATTCAAATTCAAGGTTCTCGTAAAAAATTCAAGGAGATTTCCAGGTTTTCAAGGTTTAAATAAATTCAAGGAGAATTCCAGGTTTTCAAGGTCGCTGAACACCCTGAGGAATTCCCTGACTTTTGCCATTTTTGTTTTAAAATCCCAAACTTTTTCCTGATTTCCATATTTTCCTTGAGCTGCGGCCACCGTGAATTATTATTCCAAACGATTAAAAAATTACAAATAACAAACTTACCTATACATATTTCTTATAATTACAGGGTGGCCGTTTTAGTCGAAGAAAAAAAATTCCCGGTCATTTCCCAGTTCGCAAACATTTTTCACGGTCATTGAAATTTAAAAAATTGAACTCTAAAGCTAAACATTTTTCCATTTGAAGTGATGAACAATAAACTGCAAATGAAAGCACTCAAAGTAAAATTATTTTTATTTTGAATGGTTTAAATTTTTTTTTTTAGAACTTCTAAATATCTATTAAAATGAGTGGAATTTTACCTAAAATTTTTAGAAAATCCGGCAAAATAAAAAAAATTTCCTTAAAATCTGCCATATTCTTCTCTGACAATTTTGGAAATCTTTTCGAATACTCTCATACAATAATTTTTCAAAATAAAGATATTTTTATTCTTTTGAAGCCTTTCACAATTCTTAAAAGGTTTCTACATTTTTCTCGAAATCTGTAAAAATCTACATTTTGTTTTAAATTAAGCCGTGGTTATTTGCGTCGGCTTTTGTCGGTACAGACACTTTGTTTATTATATTTGAAATCATTTCAAGTTTTTAATTAATATTGAATCTTTTCAAAACTTCTAAATATCTCTTAAAATTACTCAAATTTTTTCTACAAATAAGTGTTCAATTGAAAAATTCAAACATAAAAATTCAACAATTTCAATTAAAAATTGAACATTTTTCAAAGAGAAAAATTAAAATTGTAACGTTCAAAATTTAAAATTTAAATTTAAAATTTCAGTTTCCAATTGTTTACTTTTGAATATTTGGTTTGAAATTACTCATCTTAAATGAACAGTCAAATATTGCTAAATATTAAATAATTATTCTTTTTCTTAATGAAAAAATGTCAAATTGAGTGGGTTGAAAATGGAATACTTTAGATTGAAACAATATTTTTCATTTAAGGCCATGTGACGAGTGGGTCACGTGACCGGATTCCTACCTTACCGACTCTTTTTTTATTTGTAAACTTATTTTCACACGAATAGCCACATCGAGTCGAAAATTTGGAATAATAAATAAGAAGCACTAAGAAAGGTTTACAAATAAAAAAAATGTCGGTAAGGTAGGAATCCGGTCACGTGGCCCACTCGTCACATGGCCTTAATAAAAGCCTTAATTTATGAATCTATTATTATGAAGTTATTTTTAAATTAAAAATAGTTTAAAAACTTTCAATCGGACGTTTACATTTTTTTAATGACTAAAGCTTTCGAATTGAAACAGTTTAATTTTTAACGTTAAAATCAGGAAATTGTTAAATTTTCTACGGATTTCGAATCGTCTTGTCAAATCAATTATTGTTCAATTTTCAATATGTACTTAAAGTACAGTTCAATTTAAAAAATAATTTATTTATTTATTTTTGACCAAATAAAAATGGATTTTATCCAAAAATTTCAATTTCAAACGCTCTTAATTTTTAATTGTTTCAGTCTTCAAGACTGCATTTTAAAATTCTTTAAATTAAAAATATACGGTTAAAAGTAAAAAGCTAAAATGAAAAATTTTTAAAGTAAAAGATTTTCGAATTACGCATTGTAAACTGAATGATAACATAATTTAAATTAAATTAAAATTAATTAAATTAAATTCAACTAATTATTTTAAAAACGGTTGAAATCTAACTTGGACAGATTATTTTTCTAAAAATTCGTAAAATTCCGGGTCAAAAAATTACTTCACTGTCATTTCCTGGTTTTTTCCAGTCTCAAAAAAATTCCCGGTTCAGCGGCCACCCTGAATTTTGAACATTTTTATTTATTCTAAAATGAAGAAAAAATACGTATAATCTTCGAGATTCTGATTTGTAAGAATATAATCACAACATATTTCTTAATTGATATAGCAGATTGATTTCCTGAAAAAGTGCCTAAACAAAGATCCAGATGAGAGATGGACTTGCGATCAACTTCTACAACATATGCATTTTGAAAATTTCCACTTCAAAATTCCAGATGTTGAAAAGGAAGAGTTCGAAAAGCTTAAAAAGTATCGCGATCGATCTAGGGTGAGTAGCTAAAATGTTTATAATTTTATTCTACAAAGTATCTAAAATATTTTGTTATTTAAAAATCGGACTATTATTTTATAATTATTAAATTACTCCTGCAATCTGGTGTACACTCTTTCTGCAATCTTAAGCAATCTCATGTAATCAAATATTATAGGTAATTCAGTATACACCGAACTCTCGGTTTCAGTCTAGTTGCGGGGGTTGCCTGAAAATAGCCTTGGCCACAAATCGGGGGGATCCAAACGTAAACAGTCAGGGCCGTCTGAACCTTTTCCAATTGGAATACATAATATTGCGCAATATACTCAAATGAGTACTTGCGCACTGCGGTCCTTCCGAGGCGAGAGTCGCAACCGTCTCTCGCCCTGCGCGAATGATTTACTTACTTATTTAACGTAGGATTTTGACAAACTATAAGAATTTTCAAGGAATTCCAGAGAATTTCCATGAGTTTTAAGCGATTTTGTCAGATTTTATAAAAATTTTACGGAATTTTAAAGATTTTCAAACATATTAGGAGGTTTTAAGGGATTCCAAAGAATTTAAACAAATTGCGACGCAGTTCCACGGGTTTTAGAAGGATTTTATGGGATTTCTAAATATTTAAATTAATTTTAAAAGATTTCATCGGTTTTCGAGAGATTAAAAATATTTCACCGGATTCCAAAATTTTTTTAAACATTTCAAAATATTTTAGAGAATTTCTACGTTTTCCAAATGTATCACAGGATTAAAAAGAATTTCGTAGGATTTCGAAAGATTTCAAGGGATTTCTCATGAACTTTGGAAAATAAAGAAAATTAAATTTAATTTAAAGGGATTCGGATTCCTAACGATTTCAAGATATTTAGAAAGGAATTTCATAAGATTAAAGGATTTCAAAGATTTATGGGGGTATAAGCTGTTTATTAGAGAACTTAATTAATGAGTAAATTTAATTTAATTTTTATTTCCGAGAATTTCCATGGATTTTAAGCGATCTTGTCAGATTTCATAAAAATTTCTCGGAATTTTAAAGATTTTCAAAACCTCTAAAAGGATTTTATAGGATTTCTATATACTTAAACTAATATTAAAAGATTGCATCGGTTTTCAAGAGATTTAAAAATATTTCCACGGATTTCAAGGAGTTTCGAAACATTTCAAAGGATTTTTACATTTTCCAAAGATTTCAGGGGATTTTATTAAATCTTCCAAATTTTTGAGGGATTTCAAAGATTTCCAGGGATTTTAACGTTTTTTCTAGAGAATTTTAATGGATAAGATTAATTCCATTTATATTCAAGGAATTTCAAATGATTTATGCTTTATGGAATAAACTAAATTTTATTTCGAGGAATTTCTACGGATTTCAACAATTCCAGGCCTCACAGCCTCTATGGGATGAAATATAGGCAAAAAATCAAAGGGTAAAAAATTCAGGATAAATTCATAAGACTTCAAAATAATTCAAGTTAAGTTCAAAAGAATTCAAATGAATTGGAAAAACTTTTGAAAATTAAAAAAATGCTATTGATTTCAGTAAAATTCGATGAAATTGATCAAAGTTCAAGGTGAATTAAAAAAAAGTCAGGGTGTCCAGCGATTCTTAGGAACGAAATTCAAGGCTTTTTCCAGGCTTTCCAGGTCAAGAAGTGAAGTTTTTCCAGGTCTCCTTTTTTTACATCAAATACAGGCCTCACAGTCCCTACGGAATAAAATATAGGGACCAAAGGGTACTTTTTTCGCGCTAAAAGGGTAAAAAATTCAGGATAAATGTATAAGACTTCAAGACAATTCAAGTTAAATTCCAACGAATTCGAATGAATTAGAAACGATTTTAAAAGTCAAAAAAATTCCATTGATTTCCCTCAAATTGGAATGAATTTAGAGGAATTTAAGATAAACCAGAAGAATTCGATAAAATTCATAAAAATGTAAGGCGAATTAAAAAGAATGTTAATGAATTGAAAACGATTTTTAAAATATGAAGAAACTTTTATGAATTTAGTAACTTCGAAATGAGCTTAAAAAATTCACGGGAATTCAAAAGAATTTTATGAAATACCTAAGAATTCAAGGTGAGGTTAAAAGACTTCAGGATCAATTAAATAAAAACTTTCAAAAAATTTTAAAAAATCCATTGAATTAAGTATAATTGAGTAAATTTAGAATAATTCAAGTGAAGTAAAAAAATTCAAGGGAATTCCAAAGAATTTAAAAGAATTCAGGGTGAATTTAAAAAAATAATTTCAAATCTCTTCAAATCTTTGAAACCCTACTAATTTCTAACTAAAAAAATGACTAATGACTACAAAACAATTCAAAAAAATCCAAATGAATTGGAAAAAGTTTTAAAAATCGAAAAAATCCATTTATTTCTGAAAAATTTGAGTGAATTTTGAGGAATTTAAGGGAAACGAGAAGAATTCGGTGAAATGCATAAAAAATCAATGTGAATTTTAAAAAAATTCAAATGAATTTACAAAAATTTTTAAAGAAGAAAAAAATTTAAAAATATGAAAAATTCATTGCATTGAGTAAGTTTAAAATGAATTGTAGAAAAAATTGAAGAGAATTCAAAAGAATTTGATGAAATGCCTAAACATTTAAGGTGAGTTTTAATGACTTCAAGATGAATTAAATAAAAACTTTTAAAAAATCCATTGACCTGAGTAAAATTGAGTGCATCTAGAAGAATTCAAAAGGATTTAAAAGAATTCAGGATAAATTAATAAGAATTCAGGGCAAATTCCAAATGAATTGCAAAAAATATTGGAAAATCTCTTTAAATCTTTGAAACCCTGCGAAATCCCTCACTTCTTGTGAATAAATTCATTGAAATCCATTAAAATATTAAAATCCTTTATAATTATTAAAACCCTTGGAAATCCCTTGAAATTGTTTAAATCTCTTGAAAATGCCTTGGAATCTTTTAAAATACCTTAAAATATTTCAAAGTCTTTGAAATCCCTTCAAACTACTGAAATAAAAAAAAATTCTGTGAATCGTTAAAATTTCCTACAATATTTCCAATCCCTTAAAATCTTTTGAAATACCTTGAAAATTTGTACAGCTCTAGAAAATGCCACGGAATTTGAAAAGTACCTTAAAATATTTCAAATCCTTTGGTCATTTTATGAATTAATCTGCAGAACCAATTATATAAAAACGTTTTAAAAATCAAAAAAATCAATTGAATTATGCAAAATTGAGTAAATTTATAAGAATTCAAATGAAACACAAATTTAAAATAATTTCAAAGAATTCAGGATAAATTAATATGAATTCAGGGTGAAATCCAAAAAATAATTTTAAATCTCTTCAAATCTTTAAAACCCTACGAAATAACTCACTTTTCTTGAATAAATTCTTTAAAATCCACTAAAATGTTATTAAATCTTTCAAAATTATTAAAGCAATTAAAAATTCCTTGGAATCTTTTAAGATTTCCTAAAATATTTAAAATCCTTTGAAATCCTACAAAATACCTTACTTCACGTCAACAAATTTTGTATCCACTAAAATATTATAAAATCCCTGTGAAATTCTATGATGATATTTCCTGAAATCCTGGAAAATGTATCAAAATACATTGAGAGTTTTAAAATCCCTTAAGGTCATTGAAATCCTCGGAAATCTTATAAAATAACGTGAAATCTTTTAAAATATCTTACGACCTTATAAATCCTGTAAAATCGTTTCATATCTTCCGAAATTCTCAAAAATTATTTATCTTAAAATATTTCAAACGCTTCGAAATTCCTTCAAATTAATTAAATTAATTAATAATTTCTTGGATTCTTTTTAAATTCCTAAAATATTTCAAATTAAAAGCTTTTGAAAATGCCTTAGAAGTTTTAAAAATACCCTAAAATCTTAAAAATCCCTTCAAATTATTGAAATCTATTACAAATTTCTCAGAATATTTAAAAATAATCTGAAATATATCAAAAGAATTCAAGACAATTCAGTGACTAATGTCATCTTTTCATTTAAAAAAGTGAATAAAAAATTATTTGAGAAAAAAGTGTCTAATAGTGACTGTGCGTGGCAGTCCTGATTATTTTGTACAGTTACTT
The DNA here is from genome assembly GCA_932195095.1 of Andricus curvator. Lineage (NCBI taxonomy): Eukaryota > Metazoa > Arthropoda > Insecta > Hymenoptera > Cynipidae > Andricus > Andricus curvator. The sequence goes on from CAKNYM010050859.1 coordinate 246,932, forward strand.
CTTACAGGAATTCCCTGATTTTAGCTATTTTTTCAAAATGCTCTTGGAAGCTTTGATCTTATTAAAAAACTTTTTGAAGTTTCATTAAGGGGCTGCAAATAGGGTACCATAGGGACCAAATCTTGAAAATAGGGTACTTTAGGGACCTTAACTGAATATAGGGTACAATAGGGGATATAGGGACCGGTCTGTGAGGCCTGCAAACAATGAAATAACCGTTTGTTAGAGATGTAAAAAATGAGTTATTTCATTTTTTATTGGCCAACAATTTTTAAAGAAATCAGAACCATAAATAAACAATTTTTTCATTTTTTTGCGAACATAAGTCGTCTTTTAAATCTCTGAAATCTTTGTGAATTCGTTGAAATTTCCTGAAGTACTTAAAATCTGCGTGAAATCTTGAAATTTCTGTGAAATCTTTCTTTAATCTTTGTTTGTGAAATCTTTCTTTAATCTTTGTTTGTGAAATCTTTTGAAATCTTCTCGAATTTGTTGAAACCTTTTGAAATAGTTTAACATCTTTGAAATATTTCGTATTCGTTTGAAATTATTGAAATATTTGAAATCGTTTAAAATCTTTCAAATGTTTTGAAATATTTGAAACTGGTGTACTGTACCCTTTTTGAAATCTTTGGAATTATTGTATTCTTTTGAAATCTTTATGAAATTTTTATGAAAGCTTTGTGAAATCTTTTGTATTTATTCGAAATTATTAAAATATTTTTAATCTGTGTAAAAGCTTTTGAAATCTTAGAAATCTGGTTTACTATACTCTTCTTAAAATCTTTCAGATCTTTTGAAAGTTTTAAAATCTTTGAAAATGTTCGAAATCTTTGTGAAATCTTTTAAATCTGGTGTACACGCCTTTTTCAAAGCTTTGAAATTCTTGCAATCTTTATGAAATGTTCGTAATCTTTGGGAAGCTTTTGTGAAATCTTTGAAATCCTTGAAATCTTTGAAGTCTTTGTGAAATTTTTTGAAATCTCTTGAAATTTTTATAAAATCTTTGAAATATTTGTGGAAGCTTTCATTAATCTTTGCTTGTGAAATCTTTTGTGTTCGTTTGAAATCTTTTGAAATCTTCTCAAATTTGTTAAAACCTTTTGAAATAATTTAACATCTTTGAAACATTTGTGAAATCTTTCGTATTCGTTTGAAATCAATGAAATCATTGAAATCGTTTAAAATCTTTCAAATGTTTTGAGATCTTTGAAATCTGGTGTACTGTACCCTTTTTGAAATCTTTGGAATTCTTGTATTCTTTTGAAATCTTTATGAAATTTTTATGAAATCTTTGAAATATTTGTGAAATCTTTTGTATTCATTCGAAATTATTAAAATATTTTTAATCTGTGTAAAAGCTTTTGAAATCTTAGAAATCTGGTTTACCTTTTTAAAATCTTTAAAATCTTTGAAATCTTTTGAAACTTTTAAAATCTTTGGAAATGTTCGAAATCTTTGTAAAGTCTTTCAAATCTGGTGTGCACGCCTTTTTCAAATCTTTGAATCCTTGCAATCTTTATGAAATGTTCGAAACCTTTGGGAAATTATTGTGAAATCCTTGTAATCTTTGAAGTTTTTGTGAAATTTTTTGAAATCTTTTGAAATTTTTATAAAATCTTTGAAAGATTTGTGGAAGCTTTCTTTAATCTTTTTTGTGAAATCTTTTGTGTTCGTTTGAAATCATTGAAATCTTTTGAAATCTTCTCAAATTTGATTAAACCTTTTGAAATAGTTTAATATCTTTGAAATATTTGTCAAATCTTTCGTATTCGTTTAAAATCATTGACATCGTTTAAAATCTTTCAAATGTTTCGAAATCTTTGGAATTCTAGTATTCTTTTGTGAAATCTTTGAAATATTTGTGAAATCTTTTGTGTTCATTTGAAATTGTTAAAATATTTTTAATCTGTGTAAAAGCTTTTGAAATCTTAGAAATCTGGTTTACCTTTTTAAAATCTTTTGAAAGTTTTAAAATCTTTGGAAATGTTCGAAACCTTCGAGAAATTTTTGTGAAATCTTTGTCAAAACGTTTGAAATATTTGTGAAATCTTTGTCAAATCGTTTGAAATATTTGTGAAATCTTTGTCAAATCGTTTGAAATATTTGTGAAATTTTTCTTAAATCTTTGTTTGTGAAATCTTTTTCATTCGTTGAAATCACTGAATTATTTAAAATTTCAGTAAAATCGTTTCAAATCTTCGAAATGTTTTAAAATCTTTGAAATCTGGTGTACTGTGCCCTTTTTCAAGTTTTTGAAATCCTTAAAATCTTTTTAAAGTTTTAAAAGACTCAGAAACATTATGCAACCAAAAATCAGTTATTTTGAAAAAACATATTCGAAAAGCTCAATATATGAAATGTCTCTAATGAGCCGATTAAAACGTTCTTTGGAAACATATTTTGAGGCCTTTCTATGCAATTCTTTTTCATACATTGAGCTTTTCGAATATTTTTTTCAAAATAACTGATTTTTGGTTGCATAATGTTTCTGAGTGTTTTTGTTCAAGAATAGAATTTTTGCACAGATTGACTTGACGATATTGTGTTTCTAATTTTCTTCTTAAAAAGTTTTTCTGTTTGAAACAGATGACTCAAATATTATAAATGAGCATAACTGCCTCAATCTTCAATAAAGTGTAATAATATTATAGATCAATTGATTTGCCTCGAATCAAGGAATCTTTTCCGTTCTTGCATCAATTTTGAATTATGTTAGTGAAAAAAGTTTTACTATAAAAAATCGTGTTTTCAAATATTATGCATTACCATAGCTCCCTTACTCGTCAATAAAATGTATTAATATTATAGGTCAATCGATTCGACTCGAATC
>CAKNYM010050859.1:249774-270783 GCA_932195095.1 Andricus curvator
CGAATCAACACATCTTTTCTGTTCTTGCATCAACTTTGAATTATGATAATGAGAAAAGTTTTACTATAAAAAACCGATTTTCAAAATATATAAATTACCATAACTTCCCTACTCTTTAATAAAATGTATTATTATTATAGGTCAATCGATTCGTTTCGAACCAAGCAATCTTTTATATTCTTGCATCAACTTTGAATTATGTCAATGAAAAATGTTTTACTATAAAAACCGATTTTCAAAATATATAAATTACCATAACTTCCCTACTCTTTAATAAAATGTATTAATATTATAGGTCAATCGATTTGTTTCCAACGAAGGAATCTTTTATATTCTTGCATCAACTTTGAATTATGTTGAAGAAAAAAGTTTCACTATATAAAATCGTATTTTCAAATATTATGCATTACCATAGCTTCCTTACTCTTTAATAAAATGTATTAACACTTAACCGGTAAACGTTTTTTTGATACCTTTAACCTGTAAACCTGGATCGTTCACTTCCAGCGCATTTTTCAATAATTTGCACTGATAGGAAAAATCTAAAAAAATTCGGGGACCACAACTGAAGTCTCTACTCAACAAACATGCAAAAGACTTTCAGATAAAAATAAATTCTTCAAACAATTTTTGTAAATAAACAACAGAGTAACCAGGTTCCAGGTTTTCAAAGTTAAAAAAAATTCAAGGAGAATTCCAGGTTATCAAGGTCGCTGGAAACCCTATCATTAATTAGAAAATTTTAGTCCACTTTCCGAATAAAAGTTAAAAAAATATCTTAATGTTTAATTATAATTGCAGAATACAAACTACAATCAAATGGTCCTGCCTCAACTTCCAAAAGCTGGGTTCAATCACAATCACAATCAAAATGAAATCCGTCCACGAAGCTCCTCTTTGCACCAACAAACCTTCGATCATTTGCCGACTATCAGAGGCTAAAAAAGCCTCAATTGTATTTATAAAATGTGTATACTATATTTACTTAATTATTTACCCGAATTTGTTAACTTTACTTTTGAATTGTTCGAAAGGAATTGCGTTCGTCGTTATATGTTCAACACGTTTTGTGAGAAAACGCACTATTATTCAGTCTTTGAGATTCTTTCTTTATTTACAACAATTTATTTAATTAACGAGTCATGTTAAATAAATTTTTATATGAAAATTCCCTAAATAATATTTTATTTTAATCCTCTCCGGAAATAAGTACATTTGAATTTGGTTCTCTTTTTAAATAATTTAGATTAATAAAATGGGCAAATTAATTATTAACTTTAGGAAAAGAAAAATCAGGGTTGCTACAAACTCCCATTTTCGATATTCGTTGACTTTCCCCTGAACGTTCAAAATTTTTCTTTTAGGTATAAAAACAAATAGAAGATCAATAATTTTAATGTAAAAGAATGTTTATTTCTAAATTTATTTTTAACACTTTTGATGCAACAGTTATACAGAATTTTATAAGAGTCTTCAACAAATTACATAAGATACATGAATTTTCAACCAAATAGATGAGTTTTCAATTCAAAAAGATAAATTTTGAACAAAAAACGGAAGAATTAAATTTTCAGTTAAAACAATTAAATTTCAACAAAAAAAGGTATTTTCAACAAAATGGTTAAATTTTCAACTAAAGTGATGAATCTTCGGTAAAAAAAAAATGAATTCTCAACGAATAGTGTAAAAGTTTATATTTATCCAAAAAAATATTCGAATTTTCAATAAAAAATAGATGAATGCAAGGAAGAAATACGAATTTCTGACAAATTAGTTGAATACTCAACAAAAACTAACTAATTTTCAAACCAAAAAGAGGAATTTTCAACCAAAAAAGATTTTTCAGTCAATAAAGAAAAAAACTCGAATCCAAAATGTTGAATTTTTAACCCAGAGACGAATTTCCTGCAAAGCATTCGAATTTTCAACACGAAAATATGAATTATTAACAACAAACTTGAACTTTTTGTCCAAAAATATGAATCTTTAACCCTAAAGATGAGTTTTCAGCAGAATACATGAATTTTAAACTAAAAATATCAATTTTCAAGCAAAAATGGAATCTATTAGTTATATGAATTTTCAGTTTAAAAATTAATTTTCAACCAATAAAACGAATTTTGAAGAAAATAATTATATTTTCAAACAAAGAAATGAATTTCTAGCCGAAATGATGAATCTCGAACCAAAAAAATGAATTTTTAACCAAATAGTTGATTTTTCAACAAAAAAGATCAATTTTCAACAAAAAATGGAATAGTTATATTTTCCATTTAAGAAATTAACTTTTAACAAAAAACAACGAATTTTCATCAAAATGATTCAATTTTTATCGAAGGAAATGAATTTTCAAACAAATAATTGAATTTTCAACCAAACATGAATAGTTAAATTTACAGTTGAAAAAATTAATTTTCAACCCAAAAAAATCAATCTCCAACCCAAAAGATAAAATTTCTAGAAAAAAAAAATTGCAATATAATCCATGCATTTTTAACTAAAAAGGATGCATTTAAAACCAAAAATATAATGGTTAATTTGCAGTTAAAATAATTAACTTTCAATAAACAAAAACTAATTTTTAAGCAAATAAATGAATTTTCAATCGAAAATATCAATTTTCAACAACAAAAAATAATTTTCAATAAAATAGTTAAATTTTTTATCCAAACAGATCAATTTTTAATTAAGAAGATTGAATTTCTAGCAAAAAAGATAGATTTTCCACAAAAAATGGAATAGTTAAATTTTCAGTTAAAAAATTACCTTTCAATAAAAAATCTAACTTTCAACCAAAGAAATGAATTCTCAACCAAAACGATAAATTTTCAACTAAGAAGATTAATTTTCTACAAAAAAAAAGACTAATTTTCTACCAAAATCAAAAATAATTTTCAACAGAATACATGAGATTTCATCTAAAAAAGCTAAATTTGCAACCAAAAATAGAATCGATAAATTTGCAGTTAGAAAAAAAAATTTTAAGAAAAAAAAAAGAATTTTCAACAGAGTATTTAAATTTTCAACCAAACAGATCAATTTTCAACCAAGAAGATTAAACTTCTACCAAAAAAAGATAGATTTCCCACAATAAATGATATAACTACATTTTCAGTGTCAAAAATTAACTTTCAGTAAAAAAAAAATTTAATTTTCAACCAAAGCAATGAATTTCCAACCAAAATGATAAATTTTCAACCAAGAAGATTAATTTTCTACCAAAGAAAGGTTAATTGTTGACAAAAAATATAACTTTTCAACTAAAAAAGACACATTTTCAAAATAAAAAGAATGGTTAAATTTTCCGTCAGGGAAATAAATTTTGAACAACAAAAAATAATGTTCAATAAAATAGTTCAATTTTGTTATCCAAACAGATAAATTTTCAATCAAGAAGATAGAATTTCTATCAAAAAAGATAGATTTCCCACAAAAAATGGAATAGTTAAATTTTCAGTTAAAAAAATTACTTTTCAATAAAAAATCTAACTTTCAACCAAAGAAATGAATTCTCAACCAACAAGATAAATTTTCAAATAAGATGATTAATTTTCTACAAAAAAAGACTAATTTTCTACCAAAATCAAAAATAATTTTCAACAAAATACATGAATTTTAATCTAAAAAAGATCAATTTTCAACCAAAAATAGAATCGATAAATTTTCAGTTAGAAAAATAAATTTTCAACAACAAAAAATAATTGTCAATAAAATAGTTAAATTTTTTTATCCAAACAGATCAATTTTCAATCAAGAAGATTGAATTTCTAGCAAAAAAGATAGATTTTCCACAAAAAATGGAATAGTTAAATTTTCAGTTAAAAAAATTAACTTTCAATAAAAAATCTAACTTTCAACCAAAGAAATGAATTATCAACCAAAAAGATAAATTTCCTAGAAAAAGAAAAAAAATTTGACAAAACACAAGACTTTTCATCCAAATATTTGAATTCAAGGAATTTTCAACCCAATAGTTAATTTTTCAATGAAAGAAATGAATTTTCAACAAGAAATATGAATTCTCAACAAAAAATATGAACTAGTCGCCAAGAAGATTGATATTCTACCACAAAATACAGAATTTTTCAACAAAATACAGGAAATTTCAACAAAATAGTTGATTTTTCAACTGAAGAAGATAAATTTTCAACCAAACATGAAATAATTAAATTTGCAGTTAAAAAATGATTTTCAATAAAATAGTTGAATTTTGAACCGAAAAAAATGGTTTTCAACTAAAATAATAAATCATCAACCAAAAAAATTAATTCTTAACAAATTAGTTCCATTTTCAAATTTTAAACCAAAAACAGTTCAAACCAACCAAAAAAGACGAATTTTCAACAAAATAATTGAATCCTCAACCAAAAAAGATTAATTTTTAACCAAATTGTGATTTTTAACAACAAAAAAATGCAGTTTCTACCAAAATAGATGAATTTTCAACCCAAAAAAGGCGAATTTCCAACAATATAATTGAATTTTCATATTTTTTTTTATAATTGAAATTTCAACAAAAAATAATGACTTTTTTAACAAAATTCTTATAAATTTTCAACAAAATTATAAATGTTAATCGAAAATTCCTCGACCTGTAGCAACACTGATAACGATAATTTCCAAGAATAATCTGTATTCATTTGGATAAAAGTGAATGTTAAAAATTAATCAGTTACTCGTATCGCACTTGACCTTTTAAAAATTGTTTTCCTTATGGCGAACTTTACTTTCAACGGCTGAAGAATTCTCCAGAGGACGCAAAGACGAAATTTTCAAAAATGTTTCGAAGGTATACAAATTTAAATCATTGTTTTTATTGCAGCATAATCTGTATCTTGTTTGGAATTTATAATTTATATCAAAATCTAATTTGCAATTATTAAACTTAAAAGAAACTAGAAAAGCAAGTTTTTACGAGTTTGTAGGTTAGGTATCATGATATTAAAAGCATTTAAAAAATAAGAATTAAGGAAAAACATGAAACTAAATTTAGTAAAACATTTTCGACGAATAAAAATAAAATCAGAACTGCATGTTCAATATTTTTTTTAAATTAAGAAATAATTAACAGATTATAAATCAGGGTTGCTACAACATCCTAATTTCCAAATACCCCGACATTTCCTTGATCAATTTTCCATTTTCCCTGATCGTTATAAATTTTGCGTTCAGGTATAAAAACAATCTCGTCAAAAAGATTAATTTTCTACCAAAATAGATGAATTTTCAAAGAAATAGTTCGTTTTCAGCCAAGAAATTTCTAAAACAAATAGTTGAATTTTCAACAACAAAATATTAATTTTAAACCTAACATTTTCATTTGTAAACGAATAGTTGCACTTGCCAGCAAAAAAGACGAATTTCCAACATTTTCAACAAAACAGGTGACTCACAGAATAGTTGAATTTCCAATAAAATAATCGAATTTTTAACAAAATAGTTGAATTTTCAACTAGTTTTTCAACTAGAATTTTCAAATAGTTAAATTTTATGTTAAATAATTAATTTTCAATGAAGACAAACGAATTTTCGAAAAATAGTTGAATCTTCAACCATTAAAATGAATTTTTGACAAAATAAACTCAACTTTTAACCAAGTAGTTCGATTTTTAACTAAAAAAGATGAATTCTCAATGAAAAATGTATTAGTTATATTTTTAACTAAAAATAATCAATTTTCAGCCAACAATGGAATGGTTAAATTTTCAGATAGAAAATTAGTTTTTAACCAAAAAAAAAACGAATTTTTAACAAAATAGTTCAATCTTCAACCAATAAATTGGATTTTTAACAAAGTAGATCAACTTTCAACCAAGTAGTTGAATTTTCGACCAAAAAATATGAATTTTTAACCCATTATATGAATTTTTAACAAAATGGTGCATCATTCAATTTTCAGTTAAGAAAAGTAGTTTTCTACAAAACAAAAAAAGAATTTAAAAAATATATCTTCAATCGCTAAAATGAACTTTTAATAAAATTTCGACCAATAATATGAATTTGTAAACAAAGAGTGGAATTTTCAACAAAAAAATTTAATTTTCAACCAATAAAATTAATTGTATACAAAATAGTTTAACCTTTAACCAATCAGTTGTATTTTCAACCAAAAAAATAAATTCTGAACAAAAAATGTTATTAGTTGAATTTTTAACTAAAAAATATCAATTTTGAGCCAAAAATGGAATGGTTAAATTTTCAGAGAAGAAAGGTAGTTTTCTACACACACAGAAAATAAATTTTTAACAAATTAGTACAGCTTTCAACCAAGTAGTTAGATTTCCAACCAAAAAAGATGAATTATTAATGAAAAATTTATTAGTTGAACATTTAACTAAAAACAATTTTCAGCCAAAAAGGAATGTTTTATTAATTTTCAGTTAGAAAAAGCATTTTTCAACCAAAAAAAAAAACAAGAATTGTTAAAACAATAATTAAATCTTCAACCAATAAAATTAATTTTTAACAAAGTAGATCAACTTTCAACCAAATAGTTGCATTTTCGACCAAAAAATATGAATTTTTAACGCATAATGTATTAGTTGAACATTTAATTAAAAACACTCAATTTTCAGCCAAAAAAGGAATGGTTTAATTTTCAGTTAAATAAAGTAGTTTTCAACCAAAAAAAGCGAATTTACAACAAAATAGTTCAATCTTCAACCTCAAAAATGAAAATTTAACAAATTAGTACAGCTTTCAGCCAAGTAGTTAGATTTTCAACCAAAATAGATGAATTCTTAACGAAAAATGTATTAGTTGAACAGTTAACTAAAAACGATCAATTTTCAGCCAAAAAAAAAGGAATGGTTTAATTTTCAGTTAAGAAAAGTAGTTTTCAATAAACAAAAATAATTTAAAAAAATAGTTAAATCTTCAACCAATAAAATGAATTTTTAATGAACTTTCAATCGAAAAATATGAATTTTCAACCAATAAAATTAATTGTATACCAAATAGTTCAACTTTTAAGCAATCAGTTGTATTTTTAACAACAAAAAAATGAATTCTCAACGAAAAATGTTATTAGTTGAATTTTTAACTAAAAAAGATCAATTTTGAGCTGAAAATGGAATGGTTAAGTTTTCAGATAGGAAAAGCAGTTTTCAAAAAAAAAAAAAAGAATTTTTAACAAAATAGTTCAATCTTCAACCAATAATATTAATTTTCATCAAAGTAACTTCAATATTCAACCAAGTAGTTGAATTTTTGACCAGAAAATATGAATTTTTAACAAAAGAATGGAAAATTTAACAAAATAATTAAATTTTAAACCTGTAAAATTAATTTTGTACAAAGCAGTTCAACCTTCAACCAATTAGAGGCATTTTCAATCAAAAACGATGAATTGTTAACGAAAAAATTATTAGTTGAGTGTTCAACTAAAAACGATAAATTTTCAGCCAAAAATGGAATGGTTAAATTTTCAGATAAGAAAAGTAGTTTTCATACAAAAAAAAAGAATTTTTAACAAAATAATTAATTTTTCATCCAATATAATTAATTTGGTACAAAATAGTTCAACTTTCAACTAATTAGTTGTATTTTCAACCAAAAAAGGTGAATTCTCAACGAAGTATTATTTATTGAATTTTTAACTAAAAACGATCAATTTTCATCCAAAAATTGAATGACTTAATTTTCAGTTAAGAAAAGTAGTTTTCAACAACAACAAAAAAGAATTTTTAAGAAAATAGTTCAATCTTCAACCTATAAAATTAATTTTTAACAAAGTAACTTCAACTTTCAACCAAGTAGTTGAATTTTCGACCAAAAAATATGGATTTTTAACAAAAGAGTGGAATTTTCAACAAAATAATTTAATTTTTAACCAACAAAATTAATTTTGTGCAAAGTAATTCAACTTTCAACCAAAAAAGATTAATTTTCCACGAAAAAATGTTATTAGTAGAATTTTTAACTAAAATCGATCAATTTTCAGCCAAACAAGGAATGGTTTAATTTTCAGTTAAGAAAAGTAGTTTTCAACCAATAAAAACAGAATAATTTTCAACAACATAGTTAAATCTTCAACCAATAAAATGAATTTTTAACAAAGTAAGTTCATCTTTCAAGCAAGTAGTTGAATTTTCGACCAAAAAATATGAATTTTTAACAAAAAACTGGAATTTTCAACAAAATAAATAAATTTTCAGCCAATAAAATTAATTTTTCACAAAGTAGTTCAACTTTCAACAAATAAGTTGTAGTTTCAATCAAAAAAGATGACTTCTCAACGAAAAAATGCTATTACTTGAATTTTTGACTGGAAATGATTTATTTTTGGCCAAAAATGGAATGGTTAAATTTCCAGGTGAGAAAAGTAGTTTTATCAACAAAAAAAAATGAATTTTTAAAAAAGTAGTACAGCTTCCAACCAAATAGCTAGATTTTCAACCAAAAAGGATGAATTCTTAACGAAAAATGTATTAGTTGAACATTTAACTAAAAACGATCAATTTTCAGCAAAAAAAAATAATGGTTTAATTTTCAGTTAAAAAAAGTAGTTTTCAACCAATAAAACTAATTTTGTACAAAGTAGTTCAACTTTCAGCCAAGTGATTACATTTTCGACCAAAAAATTCATATGAATTTTTAACAAAAGAGTGGAATTTTCAACAACAAAATTAAAGTTTTAAACAATAAAATTGATGTTGAACAAAGTAGGTCATCTTTCAACTAAGTAGTTAGATTTTCAACCAAACAAGATGAATTTTCAATAAAAATTTGAATTTTTGAAGTACAAATCGATCAATTTTCAACCAAAAGTGGATGAGTTAAATTTTCGGTTAAAAGAATTAATTTTCAACGAAAACAAACGAAATTGCAACCAAATACTTAAATATTCAACCAATAAAATGAATGTTTAACAAAAAAGTACAGCTTTCGACCAAGTACTTAGATTTTCAACCAAACTAGATAAATTCTCAATGAACAATTGAATAGTTAAATTTTTGAACTAAAAAACGATCAATTTTCAACCAAAAATGGAACAGTTAAATTTTCAGTTAAAAGAAATTAATTTGCAATGAGAAAAAAAATGAATTTTTAACGAAGTAGTTCAACTTTCCACCAAGTAGTTGAATTTTCGACTAAAAAAGATTAATTTTTAACAAAATAGTTGAATTTTCCACAAAATAGTTAAATTTTCAACCAAATAGTAGAATTTTTAACTAAAAGAGATGAATTTTGAATCAAAAATATAATAGTAGACTTTTCGATTGAATAGAATTAACTTTCAACCAAAAATAGTTGGTTTTTTGTATTGTTTTCTATTAATTCAGTTTGCATTGAAGCAAAAGAACGAGAAAAAGGGAAAAACGATAAGTTTCTGCAAATCCGGAGAAAAAGAGGAATTCTTTTAACAAGGGGAAAAGTGAGGAATAGGGAATAGAGTGTGAATTCTGGGCAAGTCATACGGAATTTTATCAACTTCAAATGCAGTTTATCGAAAAATCCCTGTTTCAGGTTTTCCCTGATTTTCCGGAATTCCCTGACCTGTAAGCAACCCTATAAATGTACGTTTCACCCTTCCAGAATAAAAATTGTGGTCCAAAGTTGAGCAAGTTTTATTTAATTTTATTATTATTATATTCAGATTATTGTAGATTTCTCTGAAAATATATATAACCTAAACATGTTTCGCAAATTAATTCTGATTAATCTGCTCTATTTTTAAAATACTTTCAGTTTTTGGAGAGGAAACCGCCTTTTTTTACAGACAGTCTTATGTTTTTCCACCATGTTCAGGTAATAATTTTTCAAGCACCGTCAATGTTATAAGTTTTGAAACGATATTCACGATTTAAAACGTTTTTAATTATAAGAATCACAAATCATTTTCACTAAAAGTAAATCCTAAGTCACTAGCAGTGTTGGGTAAGTTACTCTTTTTTAGTAACTAGTTACAGTTACGTTACTTAGCGAAAAAAGGTAACTAGTTTCAGTTACGTTACTTGTAACTGTAACTAGCTACAGTTACTAGATAAAGTAACTTCAAGCTACTTTTTTCGCTTCCCCAATTTATAATTAAACAAAAAAAACTAAGATGATAATTCATAAAATATGATTTAAAAAGAAATAGGTATTAGTTAAAGTAAGATTTTTCAGTCAAATTTTTTAACCACTTATATTTTTAACCAAAAAATATGACATTTTTTTACCAGAAGAAATGAATTTTCAAGTTAAAAGGACGAATTTTCAACAAAGAAGTTACTTTTCAACCAAATAGTTGAATTTTCTACCATTTTCAAATCGAAAAGACGAATTTTCAACAAAAAAGTAAAATTTCCAACAAAAAAATCAATTTTCAACCAAAAGACTTTTTACCAAAATAGTTAAATTTTTAACAATATACATGAATTTTTAACCAAATGGCTGAATTTTCATACCGAAAATATTAATTTTGAACAAAAAAGTTAATGCGCAACGAAATATGTAGTTGAATTTTCTACCATTTTCAAACCAAAAAGATGAATTTTCAACAAAAAAGTTAATTTTCAACCAAATAATTGAATTTTCTACCATTTTCAAACCGAAAAGACGAATTTTCAAAAAAAAAAGGTTACTTTTCAACCAAATATGAACTTTTTACCAAAATAGTTACATTTTTAATAAAAAAATATGAATTACTTTTACCAGAAGAAATGAATTTTCAAGCCAAAAGGACGAATTTTCAACAAAAAAGTTACTTTTCAACCAAATTTGGACTTTTTACCAAAATAATTAAATTTATTTTAACAAAATATATAGATTTTCAACCACATGTTTGTATTTTCATACTGAAAAAATTCATTTTCAACAAAAAAGTTCATTTTCAACCAAATAGTTGAATTTTCTACCATTTTCAAACCAAAAAGACGAATTTTCAACAAAAAAGTTCCTTTTCGACCAAATTTGGACTTTTTACCAAAATAGTTACATTTTTAGTAAAAAAATATTACTTTTTTTACCAGAAGAAATGAATTTTTAAGGCAAAAGGACGAATTTTCAACAAAACAGTTACTTTTCAACCAAATTTTGACTTTTTACCAAAGTAGTTAAATTTTTAACAAAATACATGAATTTTCATACCGAAAATAATAACTTTCAACAAAAAAGTTAATTGTCAACCAAATAGTTGAATTTTCTACTATTTTCAAACCAAAAAGACGAATTTTCAACAAAAAAGTTAATTTCCAACCAAATAGCACTTGAATTTTCTACAATTTTCAAACCGAAAAGACGAATTTTCAACAAAAAAGTTAAATTTCCAACAAAAAAATCAATTTTCAACCAAAGGACTTTCTACCAAAATAGTTAAATTTTTAACAATATACATGAATTTTTAACCAAATGGCTGAATTTTCATACTGAAAATATTAATTTTGAACAAAAAAGTTGATGCGCAACGAAATATGTAGTTGAATTTTCTACCATTTTCAAACCAAAAAGGCGAATTTTCAACAAAGAAGTTACTTTTCAACCAAATTTGGCCTTTTTACCAAAATAGTTACATTTTTAATAAAAAAAATATGGATTTTTTTTTACCAGAAAAAAGGAATTTTCAAGTAAAAATGACGAATTTTCAACAAAAAAGTTACTTTTCAACCAAATTTGGACTTTTTACCAAAATAATTAAAATTATTTTAACAAAATATATAGATTTTCAACCAAATGGTTGAATTTTCATACTAAAAATATTCATTTTCAACAAAAAAGTTACTTTTTAACCAAATTTGGACTATTTACCAAAATAGTTACATTTTTAGTAAAAAAATATGATTTTTTTTTACCAGAAGAAATGAATTTTTAAGTCAAAAGGACAAATTTTCAACAAAAAAGTTACTTTCCAACCAAATTTGGACTTTTTACCAAAATAGTTATATTTTTAACAAAATACATGAATTTTCATACCAAAAATAATAATTTTCAACAAAAAAGTTAGATTGCAACCAAATATGTAGTTGAATTTTCTACAATTTTCAAACCAAAAAGACGAATTTTCAACAAAGAAGCTAAATTTCAACCAAACAGTTGAATTTTCTATCATTTTCAAACCAAAAAGACGAATTTTCAACAAAAAAGTTAAATCTCAAACAAATTTGGACTTTTTACCAAAATAATTACATTTTTAATAGAAAAATATGATTTTTTTTACCAGAAGAAATTAATTTTCAAATCAAAAGGACGAATGTTCAAAAAAAAAGTTACTTTTCAATCAAATTTTGACTTTTTATCAAAATATTTTAATTTTTAACAAACTGCATGAATTTTCATACCGATAATATTAATTTTCAACAAAAAAGTTAATTTTCAACCAAATAGTTGAATGATCTATTTTCAAACCAAAAAGACGAATTTTCAACAAAAGATTTTCATACCGAAAATATTAATTTTCAACAGAAAAGTTAATTTTCAACCATTTTCAAACCAAAAAGACGAATTTTCAACAATAGAATTAAATTTCTAACAAAAAAGTTAATTTTCAACTAAATAAAATAGTAGAATTCTCAACCAAAATTGATTAGATTTTTTTACGAAAAGAGATAAATTTGGAAACGAAAAAGTAGAATTTTGAAACAAGAAAGAAAAAAATGTCCAGTCAATTTTTGAATTTTCAAACCAAAAAGACAAATTTTCTACAAAAAATTTGCATTTTCAAACCGAAAATATAAATTTTTAACAAAAAAAATACTTTACAAACAAGGAAATAGTTGAATTTTTAACAAAATGCATGACTTTTCAACCAAAATAGATGAATTCTCAACGAAAAATATAATAGTTGATATTATTTCTATCAGAAAAGACTTTTATTTGAAATCAAACACAGTTGAATTTAACCAAAAAAGAAGAATTTTCGACAAAGTAGCTGAATCGTCAACCAAATCAGATTGATATTCTACCAAAATAGTTAAATTTTCAACCAAAATTAATTAATTCTTTTTACCAAAAGAGATCAATTTTGAAACAAAAAAGTCGAATTTTGAAACAAGAAAGAAAATATTTTCCACTGCATTGTTGCATTTTCAAGTTTTCTACAAAACAGTTGCATTTTTGAACCGAAAATATGAATTTTTAACAAAATGCATGAATTTTCAACCAAAATAGATGAATTCTCAACGAAAAATATTGATATTATCAAAGTATTATTATTATTAAAGTTGATGTTATTTCAACCAAAAAAATTAGATTTTCTTACCAAAAGAGATAATTTTTGAAACGAAAAAGCCGAATTTCGAACCAAGAAAGAAAAAAATGTCCACTAAATTGTTGAATTTTCAAGTCAAAAAGATGAATTTTCTACAAAACAGTTGGATTTTGAAACCGAAAATATGAATTATCAACAGAAAAGTTTTTAAAATAATAACGAAGTTACCCTAAAAGTTACCCAATACTGATCACTAGTCCTTTATTCCTAGTTTTCAGGATTTAAATATACCACCAAGAAACTCCAGCTGACACTAAAAGTATTTTAAATTCATCCGGAAATGTATTTTCCCTAAAAATGATTTTCAGTCCCGAATTGCACTTCTTCGCAAAACAATTCTGCACTTTCGTATCGATTTGTGTTGCCTATAGCCACCTTGCTTGCTCAGTACATGTACCATCTGAAAAAGACAAATCGATGTGAACTATTTTAGCAAAAAGTGTAGTTACAATCTTTCAACTTTAAATTTAATAGTTTCGTTTTATTATTTGGCATAAACTCTATCACGAATTCATTGGTTGACTGCAAAACTAGTACTGCGTTTATTGGTAAGGAGATTCGCATTGCGGTTTAAAAATAAACTAGCAAAGCATTTTCCTACTGGGTTTCTCTAAAAATAAGACAGTCGTCTCTCTCGCATTTAGCGTGATTTTAACTACGAGGAGCTGCCTGCAATTTTCGAGGCAGAGGAGAGGATTGGCCATGCAATCTCTGAGATTGTCATCTGGACATGAAATGCCCACCGTGGGGTTAGGAACATGGCAGGTGAATCAACAATTTAAAAAAACCTGGTGATAAAACTTCTCAAAACTTCCAATTACAGAATCTTTATCTCTCCCTTTCAAAATTAGTTCTCGATTTAAAAGTATTTAGGCTTTCAAAACAGGGTGGCCGCAAAAATTTATTTTCAGAATTCCCTGATTTTTCCCTGACTAATTTTTCATTTTCCATGGTCATTAATATTTTAAGACCAAAGCTCTAATCTTGTAACGTTTTTAATATATCTTTTATAAATTGAATGAAACAATTTTTAATTTAAATTACTAAATTTGTAATTTATTATTCTCAGGACTGCCACATTAAGTAACTTAAAAAAGTAAAAAGTGACCTATTTAAACCGAAAGTGATCAAGTGACTAATTTCGAACCCAAAAAGTGACTAATGTGAATTAATAATGTGACTAATGTTCTTTTGAATTAAAAAATCAAAAACAATTCCATTGTTTTCGGTGAAATTAGAGTAAATTTAGTGAAATTTATGGGGGAATTTCCATTTTTTTTTAATGTTGTAAAGAGTTAAAATTGAAAGCTTTCAAATTTGCAAATTGCTGAAACCATCTCCACCTCCCTGTCCTTCTCCCACCCCCGAGAAGAATTCGATGAAATTCATAAAATGTTTGAAAAGAGTTTAGAAAAATTCAAGAGAATTCAAAAGAATTTGATGAAATGCCTAAGAGTTCAAGGTGAGTTTCAAAATACTTCAGTATGAATTTTAAAAAAAAACTAAAAAAAATTCATGGAATTGAGTAGAGTTGACTGAATTTAGAAGAATTCCGGATAAATCGATAATCCAGAATGAATTTCAACTGAATTCAAAATAATTACAAAAAAATATTTTAAAATCTCTTTAAATATTTGAATTCATAAAATGTTTGAAACGAGTTTAGAAAAATTCAAGAGAATTCAAAAGAATTTGATGAAATGCCTAAGAATTCAAGGTGAGTTAAAATACTTCAGTATGAATTTTAGAAAAACTAAAAAAAAAATCATTGAATTGAGTAGAGTTGACTGAATTTAGAAGAATTCCGGATAAATCGATAATTCAGGATGAATTTCAACTGAATTCAAAAGAATTGCAAAAAATATTTTAAAATCTCTTTAAATATTTGAAACCTTGCGAACTCCCATATTTTCCATATTTCCATATAAGTTCCATATTTCCGAAATTCTAGGAAATTCTTTACAACCTATGAAAATTCCTTATATCCCTTAAAATCATGAAAATCTTTGGGAATCCCTTGACATTTTTGAAATCTTTTGAAGCCTTTGAATCTTTTAAAATATCCTAAAATCTGTTTAATCCTTTAAAATCTTTGTAAATTTTTTGATATTTATCAAATTCCCTTGAAATTTTTTAAAGCTCTGGAAAATTCCTAATCCTTCGAAGTTTTAAAAATACCCTGACATCTTTAAAATCCTTTGGAATACCTTCAAATGATTTAAATTTATTTAAAAATTCTTGGAATCTTTTAAAATACTCTAAAATCTTTTTAAATTCCTTTAAATTATTGAAATCTATTTAAAACCTGTCAGAATCTTTTATAATACCCTGAAATTCAAATGCTTGGAAGTTACTTGAAAATATTTTAATCTCTTCAAAATACCTTGGAATCTTTTAAAATGTCCTAAAATATTTCAAACCTTTTGAAATCCCTTCAAATGATTGAAATCAATGAAAACTTCATTGTAATCCTTTAAAATTGATGAAATCCTTTGAAATCTTTTGAAATCTCTTTCAATATTTAAAAGCTCATAAACATTTCTTGGAATCGTAGAAAATACCAAAAAATATTAAAAATTTTTTGAAATCCCTTCAAATTATTGAAATCCATGGAAAATTCCTTGGAATATTTTTAAATGTCCTAAAATCTTAAAAATTCTCTGAAATCTTTGCACATACCTTGAAATGTTTAAAAGTCTTTGAAATCCTACGAAATCTCTCAATTCTTGTAAATCAATGATTTGAAATCCATTAAAATGTTATATAATCCCGTGAAATTACATGAAATCTGATACCATGAGAACTTTTAAAACCCATTAAAATCTTCAGAAATAGTATAAAATCCCTTGGAATCTTTTTAAAATATTCTAAAACCTTATAGATCCTATAAAATCGTTCCATATCATCCGAAATTCTAGTAAATTCTTTAAAACCGCATGAAAAATTTTGTTAAATCCCTTAAAATCATTCAAATTCTTGGAAAATTTGATGAAATAATCCCTAAAACAATCGAAATCTTTTTTAATTCATTGGAATTTCTAAAAATACCCTAAAATCTTTAAATGCTGTGTAATCCCTTAGAATTATTGAAATCTCTTAATTCCTTGTAATGTTTTAATCGATCTTTTAAAATACCGTAAAATATTTAAAATCTTTTGAAATCCATTGGAACTTTTCACAGCTTTTGACTTTTACCCTAAAAATCTTACAAATTCTTTCAAATTATTAAAATCTATTAAAAATGCCCTAGGATGTTTCAAAGCCTTTACAATTTTTTGAAATCTCTTGAAATATTGTAAAACTCTTCGAAATTGCTTGGAATCTTATAAAATACCATCAAATCCTTCAAATTTTTTGAAATACCGTCAAATTAATTAAATCCATTGAAAATTTCTTGAAATCTTTTTGAATACCGTACAATATTACAAATTCCATTAAATTACTGAAATCCATTTATATTTTCCTTGGCATCTTTTAAAATACACTAAAATATTTTAAATTCTTTAAAGTCTTTTGAATACCCTTGAAATTTTTAAAAGCTCATGATAAATACTTGGATTTTTCAAAATCCTTTGGAATCACTTCAAATTATTAAAATCTATTAAAAATACCCTATGATATTTCAAATCTTTGAAATTTGTTAAAGCTCTTTAAAATTCCTTGGAATTTTAGAACATACCTGGAATTTTAGAAAATACCATCAAAATTTTTATTTTATTTTGAAATCCCTTCAAATTATTGAAATCCATTGAAAATTCCTTGGAATCTTTGAAAATATCCCAAAATTTTTTTAATTCTTTGAAATTTTTGGAGCTACCTTAAAATATTCGAAAGTCTTTGAAATCTTATGAAATCTCGATTCTTGTAAATAATAATAAATTACTTGAAATCCTCAGAAATCTTATAAAATCCCTTGGAATCTTTCAAAATATCCTAAAACCTTACAGATCCTATAAAATCGTTCCATATAATAAATTCTAGTAAATTCTTTAAAACCCCACGAAAAATTTGTGAAATCCCTTAAAATCATTTCAATTCTCGGAAAATTATTAATCTCTTGAAAATGCCTTGGAATCTTTTAAAATATCCTAAAATCTTTAAAATTCTTTGAAATCTTTGGAAATACCTTGAAATACGTGAATGTCTTTGAAATCCATTAAAATATTATAAAATCCGGTGAAATTACGTGAAAAATATTTCCTGAAAACCTTGAAAATTGATTAAAATACCTTGAGAGCTTTTAAAAACCCTTAAAATAATTGAAATCCTCATAAAATCCCCTGGAATCTTTTAAAATATCCTAAAACCTTACAGATCCTATAAAATCGTTCCATATCATCCGAAATTCTAGTAAATTCTTTAAACCCCCATGAACAAATTTTTAAATCCCTTAAAATCATTCAAATTCTTGGAAAACTTTCAATCGTTTGAAAATGCCTTGGAATATTTTAAAATACCTTAAAATATTCCAAATCTTTGAAAAACCCTTGACATTTTTTTAAGCTCCTGAAGATTACTTGGCTGTTTTAAAAATATCCTAAAATCCTTTGAAATCCCATCAAATTACTAAAATCTCTTGAAACTTTTTAAAGTTCTTGAAAATTTGTTGGAATTTTAAAAAATACGCTAAAATCTTTAAAATCCTGTGGAATCCCTTAAGATTATTAATACCTATTCAAAACTCCTTGGCATTTTTCAAAATAGCCTAAACTGTTTCAAATAATTTAAAATCTTTTGAAATCCCTTGAATCATTCTAAAACTTTTGAAAATTTCCTGGAATTTTTAAAATTACTCTAAAATCTCTAAAATTTATTAAATATTTCTTGGTAGCTTTTAAAATACCCTCAAATATTTTAAATCTTTTGAAATCTACTGCGATCCCTTGAAATTTTTTACAGCTCTTGAAAATTCCTTGGAATTTTTAAAAGTACACAGACGTGATAAAAATCCTTCGAAATCCTTTCAAATTATTTAACTCAGTTTAGGAATCTTTTAAAATACCCTAAAATATTTCAAAAGAATTCAAGAAAATTCTGAAATTCAGAAAGCAATCTTTTTATTTTCAAACGTGACTAAAAAGTGATTTCATCAAAAAAGTTACTAAAAGAGTGACTGAAAATTCTTGACAGCTACTGAATGTGCTTCTTACAGAAATTCCCTGACTGCCATTTTTTTCAAATCACTGACTTATCCCTGACCAACAAAATTCCCTAACTTTTCCCTGATTTCCAGGTTTTCCCTGACCTGCGGCCACCTTGTTTCAAACGTATTTTTTAAAACCTATCCAGAGAAATCTACAGAAAAAAGTACAGAGAAAATTTCTCACCAGAGGATTCTTTTTATAAAAATTGAATTTATTCACAAGACCTTATATGCACGATTACAATACCCTTTTTTCGAGAAATCAGACGATTTAAAATGAAACCAACATTCTAAAAAAAAACTCGTAGGCAAAACCGGAAGAAATGGAGGCAGCAGTATTGACTGCCCTGAATAGTGGATACAGACACATAGACACAGCTTTCAATTATAAAAACGAAGATGCAATTGGCAAAAGTTTGAAAAAATGGTTCGAGAGAGGAGGAAAACGCGAAGACCTTTTCATTACTTCTAAGGTATGCAAGTGAAAAACATCAAATAGTATATAATTAGCTTAAAACCGTCGAATATTTTATAAAAATTGATCATGTTTTGTCAGTTGCCGAATTACGGAAATCGACCATCCGATGTGGAGAGATTCGCAAAGATGTCTCTTGAAAAGCTCGGGCTAGAATACCTGGACATGTATTTAATTCACATGCCTTTTGCTTTTGTCCTTAATGAGACGGATATGTCCCCGGCGGTCCACGAAAATGGTGACTTTATGTTAGACACGTCTAGCAATCCAGTCGCCGTGTGGAAGGTCTGTAAACAATAATTTTCCATTTTTATTTCTTCTCGTTTAGATCTTATTCTTAAGTATTTTTTGGTTTTTTGTAGGAAATGGAAAAGTTGGTCGAGAAGGGATATGCGAAATCGATTGGATTGAGCAACTTTAATGAATCTCAAATTTTGGAGATTATTAATATCTCGAGCATCAAACCGAGCAATTTGCAAGTATGATTTTTAAATTTAATTTAAATTTTTAAATAACAGACTTAAAAAACGGGAAACAGACTCTAAAAACGGGAAATATGGTGATTTTTCACGATAATAGGAGAAAAAATGCCTTTAAATAACATTAATGTATAGGTACCATATTGAATTCAATATTAAACGCTGAAGATTTCAAGTCAGAATATATATTGCATTTTCAAGAAAATAGTTGAATTTTCAACCATAAAAGATTAATTTTCTACCAAAAAAGATGAATACTCCATGAAAAATGCAATAATTGATATTTCAACCAGAAAAGACGATTTTTCAAAAAAATAGTTGAATCCTTAACCAAAACAGATTCTTAACCAAATATTTATATTTTTAATCACATAGTTGAATTTTCAACCAAAAAGTTGAAATTTTAACAAAATATTAGTTTAATTTTTAACCAAATAGTTGAATTTTCAACCACAAAAGATTAATTTTATACCAAAAAAAGGTTGATTCTCAACGAAAAATGCAATAATTGATATTTCAACCAGAAAATACGATTTTTCAACAAAATAATTGAACCATCAACCAAAACAGATTAATTTTTAACAAAATATTTATATTTTTAATGAAGTAGTTGAATCTCCAACCTACGAAGATGAATTTTCAACAAAACATTTGTTTAATTTTCAACCAAATAGTTGAATTAAAAAAAATGAATTCTCAACTAAATTTTCAAGCCAAAAATACGAATTTTCTACAAAAAAGTTAAATCTTCAACCTATAAAATGAATTTTAAGCAAAGTAGTTCAAATTTCAATCACGTGGTTAAATTTTCAACTAAAAAGATCATTTTTCAACCAAATAGTTACATTTTCAACAAAATAGTTAAATTTTCAACTAAAGAGATGAATTTCCAAGAAAAATATCAATTCTCAACGAAAAATAGAATAGTTAATATTTCAACCAAAAAAGATTTCAATTTAAACCACAAACACTGAATTACACCAAAAAATATTAATTCTCAACGAAACATGCAATAATTGATATTTCAGCGCAAAAAGACGAATTTTCAACAAAAAAGTTGATTTTTCAAGCCGAAATAATGAATTTTCTACAAAACAGTTTAATTTCAACCCGAAAATATGAATTTTTAACAAAAATGTTCATTTTCAACCGAATAGTTCAATTTTCAATCAAAGAGATTAAGTTTCAACAAAAATAAAGACTATTTTTCAACAAAATAATTAAATCTTCAAACTATAAAATGAATTTTAAGCAAAGTAGTTCAAATTTCAATCACGTGGTTAAATTTTCAACTAAAAAGATCGTTTTTCAAACAAATAGTTGAATTTTCAACAAAATAGTTCAATTGTCAACTAAAGAGATGCATTTTCAAGAAAAAATAGCAATTCTCAACGAAAAATAAAAAAGTTAATATTTCAACCAAAAAAGATTTCAATTTTAAATCACAAACACTTGACTTACACCAAAAAAGTTGAGTTTCCAAAGGAGTTGAGTTTTCAACCAAGAAGAAAAATTAATTTAAATTTTTAATTCTCAACGAAACATGCAATAATTGATATTTCAGCCCAAAAAGACGAATTTTCAACAAAAAAATTGATTTTTCAAGTCAAAAAGATGAATTTTCTACAAAACAGTTTAATTTCAACCCGAAAATATAAATTTTTAACAAAAGGGTACATTTTCAACCGAATAGTTCAATTTTCAATCAAAGAGATTAAGTTTC
>CAKNYM010050859.1:270793-289567 GCA_932195095.1 Andricus curvator
AAAAAAGTTGATTTTTCAAGTCAAAAAGATGAATTTTCTACAAAACTAATGAAATCAATTTTTTACAAAATAGTTCAACTTTCATCCAAGTAGTTAAATTTTCAAACAAGAAGATTAATTTTAAACAAAAAGGAAAGACTAATTTTCAACAAAATAGGTAAATCTTTAACCTATAAAATGAATTTTAAACAAAGTAGTTTAAATTTCAACCATGTGGTTAAATTTTCAACTAAAAAAATAATTTTTCAACCAAATAGTTGAATTTTGAACAACATATTAAATTTCCAACTCAAGAGATGAATTTTCAAGTCAAAAATATCAATTCTCAACGAAAAATACAATAATTAATATTTCAACCCAAAAAGGCGAGTTTTTGACAAAAAAGTTAATTTTCAAGCCAGAAAATAAGATTTTTCAACAAAAAAGTTCATTTTCAACCAAAGAGATGAATCTTAAACCAATAAAATGAATTTTTTAACAAAGTAGTTCAACTTTTAACCAAGGAGTTGAATTTTCAACCAAGAAGATAATTTTTCAACAAAATAGTTGAATTTTCAAATAAAAAATATAAGTTTAAAAAAAAAACTGGGACAGTTAAATTTTTAGTTAAAAAATTAATTCTCAACAAAAAAAAAAACGAATTTTTAACAAAATAATTTGAACCTTTACCTAAAAAAGATGAATTCTCAACCCAAAACATTTGGATTCTCTTATTGGGTTCTATCAATTCAGTTCAGATTCAAGCGAAAAAATGGGGTCAGGGGAAAGAGTGTAAAGTCTGAAATAATGTACCTACGCAATTTTTAAATTCTCACAACCCCGACTTTTGTTTTACAGGTGGAGTTGCACGCGTACCACCAACAGAAACCCTTACGAGAATTTTGCAAAGCTCACAACATCGCAGTAACAGCCTACAGTCCAATAGGATCACCCGGAGCAAAGGAGCATTTTCAACAAAAGTACAATTACAGTCCAGACAAATTCCCCGACCTTTTGGGTCATCCGGTAGTTAAAGAAATTGCCGATAAATACGGAAAATCTCCTGCACAGGTGCTACTTCGACACCTGGTTCAAGAAGGCCTTATCGCCATACCCAAAAGTTCAAATCCCGAAAGAATCAAATCAAACATTGATATATTTAATTTCAACTTAACAGACGAAGAATTACAAAGACTCGATAATCTCGACCGAGGCAGCAAAGGGCGAATCTTTACGTTCCTCTTTTTCAACGGGTAAGATATTGTACAATTTTTTTCATTCCCAGGGCTCGGATCGACAAGAAGGCTTAAAATGGCATGGAATTTCTCGAAAAAGTCCACAAAAAGTCGCATCAAATTTTTTAAGATAAAGAAGAAAAACAGTATCAGACACTGAATGACTTAGGAATATAGAGTACATAATTCTCAATGATTTTCAAATATTCTTTACACAATCGAAATAAAATTTAAAGTTCTAACAATTTTTTTAACAATAGTCATTCAGTCTGGGTTTAAAATATTTATTTCTGAACTGTTAAACTTGTCAACTTGGATTATTTTCAAACGAGAGAAGTGTATAATTTACATTAATTATGAACTTCAGCAACATTCATTTTCAACATTTTAAACTTAAAATTACTGGAAAATTAAGGCTTTAAATTTGTGACTGTATAATTTGAATATAAAATTATTCATTTTTTAATAATTCAGACTTCACAGCCCAAAGTGCTCTCGAAACAGGGGAAATAGGTTGATTTTTCACGAAAATAGCCGAATAAATTTTTTTAAATAAAATTAATATAGATACAATATTGAATTCAATATGAAACGCTTCAAATCCTTAAGATTTCAAATCGACAAAGTAGTTGAATTTTCAACCAAAAGAGACGAATTTTTAACCCCAAGGCGAATTTTTAAAAAGAGTTGAGTTTTCAAGTTAAAAAGTTGAGTGACTTAGAAAGCAGTTGACTTTTAAACCCGACAGATTAATTTTCAATCCAATAGGTGAATTAAACAAAAATGCAATCAAACAGTTTCATTTGCAACCAAATAGTTGAGAGCTTTCAAGCAAAATATTCCAATTTTTAAGAAAGCAGTTGAAGTTTTAGCCAAATAATTTAATTTTCAACCTGCAAAGATGAATTTTCAACTAAATGGTCGAAGTTTCAAAAAAAAGATTAAACTTCAATCAAATAGTTGAATTTTCGAAATAAAAAGACGATTTTTTTCAAAGACAATTGAATTATCAACATTCAAAATTGAATTTTGAACAAAAAAGATCATTTTCAACGAAAAAAGATTAACTTTCAACCTAATAGTTGAATTTAAAGAAACAATGAACCTTTAATAATAATTTTGAACCAAATAGTTGCATTTGCAGCCAAATAGTTGAACTTTCAATCAACAGAAATGAATTTTCAAGAAAAAAGTTAGATTTGCAACCAAAAAAGATGACTTTTCCATCATAACAGATAAATTTTCAATTCATAAGGACGAATTTTCTATCCAAAAAGATGAATATTCAACAAAACGGCTGAATTTTTTACCAAAGAGATGACTTTTGATCAAAATAATTTAATTTTCAACCAAATAGTTTAATTTTCAAGCCAAAAAGAAGAATTTTTTAGAAGATATTTGAATTATTAGCCTGAAAAGTTAAACTTTCAACTAATATATCGGTTTCAACCAAAAAGAGATGAATGTTTAGCCGTAAGACGAATTTTTAATAAAAATTTGAGTTTTTCAATCAAATAGTTAAATTAAAAAATAATTATAATTTTCAACCAAATAGTTAAAACTTTGCAAGCAAAAGAGTCGAATTTTTAACAAAGTAATTGAAGTTTTAGACAAATAATTTAATGTTCAATCTACAAAGATGCATTTTCAACCTAATGATCGAATTTTCAAATAAAAAAATTAAACTTCAACAAATAGTTGAAGTTTCGAGTCGAAAAGACGAATTTTTTGAAAGACAGTTGAATTATCAACCTGAAAAGTTGAATTTTGAACAAAAAGATAATTTTCAACGAAAAAAGATGAACTTCTAACCAAATAGTTTAATTTAAAAAAAAATGATGAGAATGTAATAATAATTTCCAACCAAATAGTTGAGTTTTCAAGTTAAAAAGTCGAATAATTTATCAAAAAGTTGACTTTTACACTCGAAGGACTAATTTTCAATCAAATAGTTGCAATAAAAAAAAATTGTCAACGAATCATTTTCAACTTTAAATCAAAAGAAACGATTTTTCCAGAAAAAAAGTTAAGTTTGAACCAAGAAAGATGAATTTTCAACCGAAAAAGTTGACTTTTAAACCCGAAAGATTAATTTTCAATCAAATAAGTGAATTAAAATAAATTCAACCAAACAGTTGCATTTGCAACCGAATAGTCGAGAACTTTCAAGCAAAAAAATCAAATTTTTAACAAAGTAATTGAAGTTTTAGCCAAATAGTTGAATTTTTAACCTACAAAGATAAATTTTCAAATAAATGGTGAAATTTTCAAAGAAAAAAGATTAAACTTTAACAAAATAGTTACATTTTTGAGAAGATGAATTTTCAACAAAACCATAATTTTCAAAGAAAAAATATGAACTTTTAACAAAACAGTTGAATTTAAAAAAACAATGATGAGCATGTAATACTAATTTTCAACCAAATAGTTGCATTTACAACCAAATAGTTAAAGTTTCAATTAAAAGAGACGAATTTTCAACCCCAAGACGAATTTTTAACAAAAGAGTTGAATTTTCAAGTTAAAAAGTCGAATAGTTTAGAAAACAGTTGACTTTTAAACCCGAAAGATTAATTTTTAATAAAAAAAAATGAATAAAAAAAATGCTTTTTAACGAAAAAGTTGCATTGGCAACCAAATAGTTGAACTTTCCATCAAAAGAGACGAATTTTCAAGAAAAAAGTTAATTTTGAACCAAAAAAGGTTAATTTGCAAACAACAAAAAAATAACTTTTCAACCATAAAAGATCAATTTTCAGTCCATAAGGACGATTTTTTAACCAAATAGTTGGATTTTTAAGCCGAAAAGACGAATTTTTTAGAAGACATTTGTATCATCAGCCGGAAAAATTAAATTTTCAACAAATATATCAGTTTCAACAAAAAAGAGATGAATGTTTAGCCAAAAGACAAATTTTTAATAAAAGATTTGAGTTTTCAAGTTAAAAATTCGAATGGTTCCGAAAACAGTTGACTTTTAAATCCAAAAGATTAATTTTCAATCAAATAGTTAAATTGAAAAAATAATTATAATTTTCAACCAAATAGTTAAGAATTTTCAAGCAAAAAAGTCAAATTTTTAAAAAAGTAATTGAAGTTTTAGACAAATTTTCAATCCATAAGTCCAATTTTCTATCCAAGAATACGAATATACAACAAAGTTGAATTTTTTACCATAAAAGATGACTTTTCATCGAAATAGTTTAATTTTGAACCAAATAGTTGAATTTCCAAACAAAGAAAAAGACGAATTTTTTAGAAAACATTTGAATTATCAGCCTGAAAAGTTCAATTTTATTAATTTGCAAAAAAATACTTGGAATTTCAATCAAAAGAGAAGAATTTTCAACAAAATAGCTGAATTTTTAACAAAATAGTTGAATATTCATACCAAAAAGACGAATTTGTTAGAAGAGTTAAATTTTCAAGCAAGAAATATTAATTTTCAACTGAAAAATATACTTTTCCACCATAAAAGAGGAATTTTAAATACCAAACAATTAATCTTTTTATCCAAAAAGATGAATACTCAACAAAACAGTTAAATTTTCGGCCAAAAAAAATGAGTTCTTAAAAAAATGGTTGAAGTTTGAACAAAATAATTAAATTTTCAACCAGATAATCGAATTTTTAACGAAAAAGAATCAACTTTCAACCAAAAATAGTTCGATTTTCTTATTGGGTTCTATCAATTCAGTTCGAATTTAATCGAAAAAACGAGAAAAAAGGAAAAGGGGAAGTTCCTTAAAAACAGGGGAAAAAGAGAAATTCTTTTTAAAAAAGGGGAATAGGGGAAAGAGTGTGAAGACTAATTAAATTAGAAATTAATCGATTTTCAACATTTTCGACTTAAAAATATCTAACTGTTAAGGCTGGAAATTTGAAAAAAAATGCAAACTTTGAATACAGATTCACGAAATTAGTTTTGAATTTCAATTTTAAAAGTTTCATTGTGATTAAAATAGAAACTATAAATATAGCCAACTTCTGAGAAAAACGGAAAATAGTCGATTAGTCGCATTTTTTCAAAAAAGTCGCACAATCCGAGCCCTGCATTCCTAACTCTATTCTCTAATTCTAAAAACACTAAATCTTTACGAATTTCAGAGTCGAGAATCATCCCTACTATCCCTTCAGGAGCGAAATATAACACAACTAACAGAAGAATTACTACGGACGTGTAATTAAAAGCATTCCTTACCGTTTAGTAGAGCCTGAACAACATTTTTCGTTGCATTCGATGCTGAAGTTCACCACGGCGAATCATCGTATGTATCACCTTGTAAATAGCACGTTCCGGGAACTTCTGCTTAAGAAAGTCGTTGACAATATTTTGTTCCGAGATGGTGGTACCGATCGCGAAACGCTTTTTCAGCTGCTTTTCAATATGAACCAACATCTCGCAATCTTCTTCCGAAGTAAAGCCTTCAGCACCTGTGAGAAAGGAAACAATTGTTACATTTTAAAATATAAATCACTCAATAATAAAGAGTTCTATTGTTAAACCAAAAATCTGCAAAGTTTTCGTTTCCGCAAATTAGTCACCTGCTAGGGATCCACTCATGGCAGCATCCAATGTAGAAACTTGGAAAAGCCGAAGAGCCTCGTTCACATGAATCTCGGTAGCAAAAGGTTCTAGTCTCATTTTCGCCAAAGATTCTGAAATTCTTATAACCGCTTCCAGTTGACGAACCGTGATTGGAATTGAAATTCTCTTCTCCGTGTCGCGTTCGTGTTCACGAGTTCCGGCTCTCATCATGACGTACCTATTTTTTAACTTGTCGCCTGCATCTTTATCCAATCTTGGTCCGCATCGCCTAATGAGAATTTAGTTATTAACAAAGATATTTTAAGTAAGATCGAAATATATTAACTTTTCTCCATAATGTCCAGTTCAACACCTTGGTATTTACAGGGCTGCTACAAAATCCAAATTTCGACGTTTAGAAGAAGAAAAAATTGTTTCATTAAAATAGTTAAATTTTCAATCAAAGAAATAAGTTTTCAACCAAAAAGATTAATTTTCTAACAAAAAAGACGAATTTTCGAGAAAATACTTGCATTTTTAATCAAGCAGTTGAATTTTCAACTCTAAAAGATAATTTTTGAATTAAAAATAGAATAAAATAATTTTCAATTAAAACAATGAACTTTCTAACAAATAAAAAAAATAATACATTTTCAAACAAACAATAAAAAGGAATTTCCAACCAAAGAGATGAATCATCAATCAAAAAAATGAATTCGCAACAAAAAGTGTAACAGTTGATATTTCCACCAAAATATATTTTAATTTTTAATAAAAAAACAGTTGAATTAAATCAAAGAATACGAATTTTCAACAAGCTGGTTGAATCACCAAACAAAACAAATCAATTTTAAAAACAAAAAGAATTTTCAACAAAAGAATTAAATCTTCAACCAAAAAATAATTCTCAGTCAGTAAAGAAAAAAAAAATGTAATCCAAAATGTTGAATTTTCAAGCCAAAAAGACGAATCTACAAAATAGTCGAGTTTTCAAACCGAAAATATATATTTTTAACAAAAAAATTAATTTGCAACAAAATTCAACACAAAAATATGAACTTTCTACAAAAATAATTGAATTTTCAACCCAAAAAATACGTGTTTTCATCAAAATAAATGGATTTTCAAGTAAAAAATATCAATTTTCAAGCAAAAACGGAGTAGTTACATTTCAAGTTTAAAAAATTAATTTTTAAACAAGAAAGATTAATTTTCAATCAAACAGTTGTATTTTTAAACCGCAAAGATGAATTTTTAAGAATTTTCAACAAAGTACATAAATTTTGAACCAAAGAGTTGAAGTTTCCACTAAAGACAAATTTTCAACCAAACATGCAACAGTGAAAATTTTAGTTACAAAAATTAATTTTGAAGCAATACAGATTAACTTTCAACCAAACAGTTGCATTTTTAACTAAAAAAGATTAAACTTCTACGATACAAGATGGATTTTTAAACCGAAAAGATGAATTCTTAATAATATTTAACAAAATACATAAATTTTCAACCAAATAGTTGAATTTTCTAATAGAGAAGACAAATTTTCAACCAAGCATGAAATAGTTAAATTTTCAGTTAAAAAATTAATTTTCAACCAAAAAATTAATGTTTAATAAAGGAATTTAACTTTCAACCCAGTAGTTGAATTTTCAATCAAGAATAATTCTTCAGTCAAAAGAGAAAAAAAGTGTCAATCTAATTGACGAATTTTCAACCAAAAAATACAAATTTTTAGCAAAATAGTTGAATTCTTAAGCAAAATAGATTAATTTTTAACCAAACAGTTGCATTTGTAATAAAAATGATTAAATGTCTACGATCAGAGATGAATTTGTAAAATAAAAAACATAAATCTCAACAAGAGTTGAATTTACAACCAAGGAAGATTTTTCAGTCAATAAAGGAATTTTTTTTTCCAAAATGCTGAATTTTCATGAAAAAAAAAGGAATTCAATATTCTACAAAACAGTTGAATTTTCATAACGAAAGTATGAATTTTTAACAAAAAAGTTAATTTTCAACCAAATATTTGAATTTGTGACCAAAAAGGATGAACATTTTCCGATAAGAGATGAATTTTCAAAGAAAAAGGATGAATTGTCAACAAAAGAGTTGAATTTTCAACCAAGAAGATTAATATTCTACCACAAAAGACGAATTTTCAACAAAATACACCAATTATCAATAAAATAGTTGAATTTTCAACTAAAGAAGATCAATTTTCTACCTAACATGGAATAGTAAAATTTTAAGTTAAAAAAAAAATTGTCAACCAAATGAAAAAAAAAATAATAATTTTCAACACACAAGTTTATCAAAAAAAGAGTTAATTTTAAAGCAAATAGTTGAATACTCAGCCAACACAGTTTAATTTTCAAACAATCAGTTGCGTTTGTAACCAAAAAAGATTAAATTTCTACGATTAAAGAAGAATTTGTAAACCAAAAAGACGAATTCTCGACAAGAGTTAATTTTCAACCAAGAAAGATTTTTCAATCAAAAAATAAAAAAAATTTTCATCCAAAATGATAAATTTTCATGCCAAAAAAAAGTGAATTTTCAACAAAAAAGTTAATTTTCAACCAAATAGTTTAAGTTTCAACCGAATAGTTTAATTTTTGACCAAAGAAGGTGATTTTTTACGATAAAAGATGAATTTTTAAACCAAAATAGATGAATTGTCAACCAAATAGTTGAATTTTGAAATAAGGAAGACAAATTTTTTACCTAACATGGAATAGATACATTTTTAGTTAAAAAGGAAAATTAATTTTCAACCAAAAAAAAAGAGTTCAAGAAACTAGTTCAATTTTAATAAAAAAGGGGGTTTCAAACAAAAAATATGACTTCTTAATGAAAAATGTAGTAGTTGATATTTCAACCATAAGGCTTTAATTTTATAAGAAAAACAGTTGAATTCAACCATAAAAGCCCAATTTTCAACAAAATAGTTGAATTCACGATCAAAGCAGATTAATTTTCAACCAAATAGTTGCATTTGTAACCAAAAAAGATGAATTTTAAGCAAAACTTTCAAAAAGGGTTTTTAACCAAAAAATATGAATTCTCAACGAAAAATGTAATAATTGATATTTCAAACAAATAGCTGATTTTTTAACAAAAATAGT
Source organism: Andricus curvator (assembly GCA_932195095.1). NCBI lineage: Eukaryota > Metazoa > Arthropoda > Insecta > Hymenoptera > Cynipidae > Andricus > Andricus curvator. Next base: position 279,664 of record CAKNYM010050859.1, read on the forward strand.
TGAATTTTCTACCCAAAAAGACGAATTGTCAACCAAAAAGAATGATTTCTTAACAAAATTGTTGAATTTTCAACAAAATAATAAAATTAGCTTCAAACTTCAGTTTATCAAAAAATGAGGGTGGCGATTCGGCGGACGATTTCAAATTCCCGGTCATTTCCCGGTTTTCCCCGGTCAAGTTTTTCAATTTTCCCGGTCAACTCAAAGTAACATATTTATATTTGCCGCAAAACGCAAACATTTATTTTAATTCATGACGTTCGTTCTAAACATCTTTTAACACAACAGAGCAAACGTTGCAAAATAAATGAATTTCGAAAAAAATACTTAAATTTTCCACTAAAAAATATCAATTTTTTACAAAAAAATGGAATAGTTAAACTTTCAGTTGAAAAAATTAATTTTCAACAAAAAAAAACGGATTTTCAATAAAATAGTTCAATTTCCAACCAAAGTGATGAATTTTCAAATCAAATTATGAATCTTTATCTGGAATACTTTTAAATTTTAAACCAAAAAGATAAATTTTCAACTAAAATGATGAATATTTAACTGGAACACTCGAATTTTCAACCAAAAAGACGAATTTTCAAAGAAGATTACATTTTAAATAAAAAGATTAATTTTCTACCCAAAAATACAATTTTTCAACCAAATACATTAACTTTTAAAGAAAGGTTTGAAGTTTTAATAAAAGAAGACAAATTTTCAACCAAATAATTAAATTTTGAACTGAAAAAATAATAATTTTCAATCGAAAATGGAATAGTAACATTTTTAGTTTAAAAAATTATTTGTAAACCAAACATAAGAGTTTTCAACTAAAACAATGAATCTTTAACTGAAATAGTTCAATTTTCAAACCAAAAAATTAATTTTTACTAAAAAAAGATAAATTGTCAACTAAAACTTTAATAATTAAATTTCAAGTTAAAAAAATTAATGTTTAACCAAACAGATGAATTTTCAACAACAGCTATGGAATTTTCAATTGGAATAAGTTAAATTTTCAGTTAAAAAATTAGTTTCAACAAAAAAAAAAAAAAACTTTTAACAACAACAAAAACTAACTTTCAAAATAATAGTTTCATTTTCAAACAAAGTGATGAATTTTCAAATAAAATTGTAAATATTTAACTGCAATAGTTGAATTTCAAACCAGAAAGATGAATTTTTAACTGAAATGATGAATCATTAAATAGAATAATTGAATTTTTGACCAAAAATATTAATTTTCAACCAAGAAGATTAATTTCTACCAAAAAAGACGAATTTTCATCTAACAAAGATAATTTTTCAACCAAAAAAGGAATAATCAAATTTTTAGTCAAAAATGAATGTTCAACCAAAGACATGAATTTTGAACTAAAATTATGAAATATTCAACTGGATTAATAGTTACATTTTCAGTTTAAAAAAAAAAATAATTTTCAACCAAAAAACATCCAAAGAAAAAAACAAATTTTCAATCAAACAGCTCATTTTTCAACCAAAGAAATGAATTTTTAATTAAAACGATGGATTTTCAACTAAGAAAAAAATTAATTTTTAACAAAAGAGCTTAACTTTCAACCAAATAATTTTATTTCAAACCTAAAAGATGAATTTTCAAATAAAATAATAAATATTTGACTGGAATACTTGAATTTTTAACCGAAAAGAAGAATTTTTAAACAAGAAGATTAACGTTCAAAGAAAAATAAGATAATTTTTTACCAACAAAAAAATCGATTTTTTAACAAAATACATGAATTTTCATCGGAATAGTTAAATTTTCAATTAAAAAGACAAATTTTTATCGAAATTGTGGAATTTCGAACTTGAAAATTTTAATTTTCAACTCAGAATGGAACAGTTAAATTTTCGTTTAAAGAAATTAATTTTCAACCAAACTGGTGAATTTTCAAATAAAATGATGAATCTTCAACTTAAATGATGAATCTTTAACTGGAATAGTTTAATTTTATGCCAAAAAGATTAATTGTCAAACCATAAAGTTTAATTGTCTACAAAAATAGATGAATTTTCCACAAAGTACATACATTTTCAAACAAATAGTTTAATTATTAAATGAAAAATATCAATTTTCAACCAAATAGTTGAATTTTCATCAAAAAAAGATAAATTAATTTTTAACAAAAGTTTAATTTTTAACAAAAGTTTAATTTTTAACCCAGTAGTTGAATTTCTAACTTAAAAACGATGAATTCGCAACGAACAATGTAAAAAAAATTTCTATTATAATTCAGAAATATTTCTTCTTTGAAATTCTACTTCTACTCTGAAAACTGCTTGAAGTACTTTTATTACCTAAAATTTAGAAGAGGGAACTTTCAAATTGTGACGAATTCTGACTTGAAAGAGGGATTTTTAAAAATTCCTTTTTTCTCAATCCGAATTATAATTTCTTTAAAAAATTCCCATTCCATGTAAAACATTCCCTGTTCCAAGTGAAATTATATTTCTTGAATTTTGCTATGATCAGATGTAAATTCCCGGTTTTTAAATTAAATTCCCGGTTTTTTCCCGGTCAATAAAATTCCAGGTCATTTCCCGGTCTTTCCCGGTCAAGTCGCCACCCTGAAAAATTCCCTGACTCTGTCAGGTTTTCGCTGAGATTCCCTGACTTTCCCTGACCAGTTTTAATTTTCCTGACTTTCCAGAATTCCCGGACCTTTAGCAACCCTGATGTATTACAAACTTACATTCTGCAATAGTGGATGTATTTCCTCAAAGTGGCCAAGGGCAATTCTCCCTCAACTAATTCTTCTGTGATCTGGCCAGCGTTTGCGTGAATTCCCATAACGTGCTTCGCGATCTTGATATCTCTCGACTCCTCGTGCTCGTCCTTGACAATAAAGATCATGTCAAAACGGGACAAAATAGTAGGCATGAAATCGATGTTCTCCTCTCCTTTCATGTCGTCCCAGCGACCAAAAATCGAGTTGGCAGCCGCAAGAACGGAGCATCGAGTGTTTAAGGAAGTTGTGATTCCCGCTTTCGCAATCGAAATTGTCTGCTGTTCCATCGCCTCGTGAATCGCGACTCTGTCGTCTTCTTTCATCTTGTCGAACTCGTCAATGCAAACTACTCCTCCATCTGCTAGAACCATCGCTCCTCCTTCCATCACGAAATTTCTCTGTGGGAAGTAAAATATCCAGATTGCAGACTTCACAGACCAAAATTCTCCAAAAACGGGGAAAATATATAGAGTGATTTTTCATGAAAATAGGGGAATTATATAAATAAATCCTTTAAAAACAAATTAAGGTAGGTACCATATTCTTAAGATTCCAAGTCGAAATATATTGCATTTTCAACGAAATAGTTGACATTTCAAGCAAAAGAGTCAAGAAAGAAAAAATATGCGATAAAACTGTTCAATTTTGAAGCCAAAAAGACGATTTTTCTACAAAACAGTTGAATTTTCAATTCGAAAATATGAATTTTCTTACCAAAAAGACGAATTTTCAACAAAAAAGTTCATTTTTAACAAAACAGTTGAATTTTCTCTCAAACTCTTGAAATTTAAAGCCAAAAACACGAATTTTCTACAAAACAGTTGAAATTTAAAACCGAAAATATCAGTTTTCAACAAAAAAGTTCATTTTTAATCAAACAGTTGAAGGCAAGACAGAAAAAAATTCAATCAAATTGTTGAATTTTTAAGCTAAAAAGAAGAATTTTCTACAAAACAGTTGAAATTTAAGCCCAAAAGTATGATTTTTTATGCTAAAAAGACGAATTTTCAACGAAAAAAGTTCATTTTTCAAAAAATTAGTTGAATTTTTACACACAAAAAATAAATTTTTAACCAAAAATGGGATAGTTAAATTTTTAAGTACCGTATTCTTAAGATTTCAAGTCAAAATAGTTGACATTTCAACCAAAAGAGGCATGAAAGAAAAAAATGCAATCAAATTGTTCAATTTCTAAGCAGAAAAAAAAAATTTCTACGAAGCAGTTGAATTCTCAACCCGAAAATATGATTTTTCAACAAAAAAGTTCATTTTTAACAAAACAGTTCAATTTTCAACCAAAGAGATGAATCTTCAACTAATAAAATAAATTTTTTAACAAAGTAGTTCAAAACAAAAAAAAACGAATCTTAAACCATTGAATGGATTTTTAAAAAAGTAGTTAAACTTTCAACCAAGTAAATTTCCAACTAAAGAGATAATTATTCAACCAATTAGTTGAATTTTCAAATAAAAAAACATCACTTTTTAACCAAGAATGGGATAGTTAAATTTTTAAATACCGTATTCTTAAGATTTCAAGTCAAAATATTTGACATTTCAAGCAAAAGAGGCAAGAAAGAAAAAAATGCAATCAAATTGTTCAATTTTTTAAACAAAGAGAACAATTTTCTACAAAACAGTTGAATTTTCAACCCAAAAATATGATTTTTCTACAAAAAAGTTCATTTTTAATCGAACAGTTCAATTTTCAACCAAAGAGATAAATCTTCAACTAATACATTAAATTTGTTAACAAAGTAGTTCAAAACAAACAAAAAACGAATATTAAACCAATAAAATGGATTTTTAACAAAGTAGTTAAATTTTCAACCAAGTAGTTGAATTTCCAACTAAAAAGATAATTATTCAACCAATTCGTTAAATTTTCAAAAATAAAAGAAAATTTTTAACCAAAAATGGGATACTTAAGTTTGAGGTACCATATTCTTAAGATTTTAAGTAAAAATAGTTGACATTTCAAGCAAGAGAGGCATGAAAGAAAAAAATGCAATCAAATTGTTCAATTTCTGAGCAAAAAAAAAAAATAATTTTCTACAGAACAGTTGAATTTTCAACCCGAAAATATGATTTTTCAACAAAAAAGTTCATTTTTAACAAAACAGTTGAATTTTCAACCAAAGAGATGAATCTTCAACTAATAAAATAAATTTTTTAACAAAGTAGTTCAAAACCAAAAAAAAAAACGAATCTTAAACCAATAAAATGGACTCTTAATAAAGTAGTTAAACTTTCAACCAAGTAGTTGAATTTCCAACTAAAAAAATAATTGTTCAACCAATTCGTTAAATTTTCAACAACAAAATTAAAAAAAAATAAGATAGTTACATTTTTGGGTACCATATTCTTAAGATTTTAAGTTGAAATATATTGCATTTTCAACAAAATAGTTGAATTTTTAGGCCAAAAAGACGAATTTTCTACAAAACAGTTGAATTTTCAACCCGAAATTACGAATTTTCATGCCAAAAAGACAAATTTTCAAACCGAAAATATGTGACCGTCCGCGAAGAAAGGGAACTAATGCGTATTGGAATGCCTCTTCAATCGCTCCTCTAGTAAAATGAATCTACCGCGCATAAGGTCTCTTTCTTGGCGGACAGTCACATATGAATTTTCAACAAAAAATTTTATTTTCAACCAAACAGTTGCAATTTTAACCAAAAGAGGTAAATTCTCAACCTGAAAATTCTCCTGAGCAAAAACTTTCTCCTGAAGATTATCTTTTTAGTTATAAATTTTATTATTTGGTTGAAAATTTAACAATTTTCTTAAAAAGACATAATTTTTTTGCAAATTCAACTGTTATGTTAAAAATTCGTCTTTTTGGGTTAAAAATTCAACTATTTTTGTATAATATTAACGTTTTGTTTAAAATTCATATTTTGTTGCTGATAAGTCAACTGAAATCTTTTTTGGATGAAAAATATTTTTTCTGAAAATTTGTGTTTTTAATTTAAAAGTTCATCTTTTTTTGGTAGAAATATTGCATCTTTCTTAGATAAAATGCAACTGTTTTGTTGAAAATTCAACTATTTCCTAAAAAATTTACTTTTTGTTTAAAATTTGTATTTTTCTGTAGAAAAGTCTATTGAAATCCTTTTGGATGAGAATTCAACACTTTTTTGAAAATTTGTCTTTTTGTTTTAAAAATTCACCTGTTTTAGTAGACTTTTCATTTTTCTTGGACAATGCAACTGTTTGGTTGAAAATTTAACAATCTTGTTAAAAAGTCATACTTTTTGGTTAAAAATTTAGCAGAAAATTAACTTATAGTTTACAATTCTTATTTTTGTGTTGGAAAGTGAACTGGAATCTTCTTTGGATGAAAATTTAACTATTTTTTTGAAGTTTTTTTTTTAATTCATGTTTTAAAAGAAATATTTCATCTTTCTTGAATAAAAATGCAACTGTTCGGTTGAAAATTCAGCTCTTTTTTGAAAATTTGTTTTTCTGATTTCAAAATTCACCTGCTTTAGCAGAAATTACATCTTTCTTGGATAAAAATGCAACTGTTTGGTTTAAAATTCAACAATTTTGTTGAAAAGTCATACTTTTTAGTTGAAAATTCTGCTGTTTTGTTGAAAATTTAACAATTTTGTAGAAAATTTGCTTTGTGGTTAAATTTAATATTTTGGTGTTGAAAATAGAACTGAAATCTTTTCTGAATGAAAATTCAACTATTTTTTTGAAAATTATTATTTTTTCAATTAAAAATTCATCTGTTTCAAGATAAATTTAATCTTTCTTGGATAAAAATGCAACTGTTTAGTTAAAAATAAAACTATTTTGTGAAAAAGTCATACTTTTGGTTAAAAATTCTACTGTTTTGTTGAAAATTTAACTATTTCGTAGAAAATTTACTTTTTGATGAAAATTCATATTTTGGTGTTAAAAAATGAACTGAAAGCTTTTCTGGATGAAAGTTCAAATTAAAAAAAAAATATGTCCTTTTTATTAAAAATTCATCTGTTTTAGTACCAATTTCATCTTCCTTGGATAAAAATTCAACTATTTGGTAGAGAATTCACCTATTTCGTTAAAAATTCATCCCTTTTGGGTTCAATTTTGGTTGAAATTTTGGTTGAATTTTGTTCGTAGAAACTTATTTTTTGTTAAAAAATTCATATTTTGATCTTGAAAAGTCAACTGGAATCTTTTCTGGATGAAAATTCAACAATTTTTTAAAATTTGTTTTCTTTTTAAACAAAAATTCATCTGTTTTAAGAGAAATTTTATCTTTTTTGGATAAAACTGCAACTATTGGGTAGAGAATTATACAATTTTGTTAAAAAGTCATCCTTTTTGGGTAAAAAATTCATCTTTTTGGATTGAAAATTCAATTTTGTTCGTAGAAACTTATTTCTTGGTTAAAAATTCATATTTTGATCGTGAAAAGTCAACTAAAATCTTTTTTAACCGAAAATTCAACTATTTTTTTTTAAATTATCTTTTTGATTTATAAATTCATCCGCTTTGGTAGAAATGTCTTTTTTTTAATGAAAATGCAACTTTTTGGTTGAAAATTATTCTTCTTTGCTTGAGTATTCAACTATTTTATTTGAAAGATTTGGTTGAATCACTTTGTTAAGAAATCATTTTTTTTTTAAGAGTTATATTTTTAGTTGAAAATTCGTCTCTTTGGTTGAAAGTTTAACTATTTTGTTGAAAATTAATGTTTTTAAATTGAACATTCAACTACTTGGGTAAAAGTTAAACTACATTGTTAATTTTTTTTTTATTAAAGGCTATGTCTTTGGTTAAAAACTCAAATGTTTAGTGGAAGTCTTTTTTTTTTGTTCAAAATTAATTTTTTAACTGAAAATGTAACTTTTACATTTTTTTAAGATTGATCTTTAGTTGAAAATTCTCCTTTTTTGGTAAAAAAAATAATTTTCTTGGTTTAAAATTTCATTTTTGTTGGGTGAAAATGCATCAGTTTTGTGGGAAAATATTTTTTTGCTGAAGTCATATTTTTTGTTTGTAAATTCAATTTTGGTAGAGAAAATTCGTCTTTTGGCTTGATGGTTCAACAATTTAGGTAAAATTTTCTTTCTTTAGTGAAAAATCTTTATTTGTTGAAAATTCGTCTTTTTAGATTTTTTTTTATTTGGTTTTAGAAAACTTTTTTTTTGTATAAATTTCATGTTTTTTGATTGAAATATAAACTATGACACTTTTTCTTGAGAATTTATATTTTTAGGTTGAAAATTCAACTATTATGTTAAAAATTTAATTATTTTGTTGAAAATTCAAGTATTTTGTTAAAAAGCCATCTTTTATAGCAGAAAAGACAATTTTTTGTTTAAAATAAATTAATGAATTTGACAATTTTTAATTTGTATCTGAAGTACTGTTTTATTCCGTTTATAAAAGATTCTATGTTAAAAGTATTTCAAGATTAAAATGCTGGTATTTGAATATTAATGATCAAGGAGAATTAAAAATTAGACAAGGAGAAATAAGGGAATTTTGAAAATGAAGTTCTCGGACACCCTGCCTAATTCTACTAGCAATAACTAGTAAAACATTTTTGTAAACAAAAAATTACGTACAGAAAGAGTGGGGGGGCGGGGGCGTGAAATATTTTGTAATTTAATTTAAGTACGGCCCCTAAGAGTAAAAAAGTTATCTACATACCGTGATAGGATCTCTGGAAACGGAAGCAGTGAGACCAGCAGCGGAACTTCCTTTTCCTGAGGTGTATACACCGACAGGAGAAACAGTTTCGACGAACTTCAACAACTGGGATTTGGCAGTTCCTGGATCTCCGAGCAATAAGACGTTTATGTCTCCTCTTCTGCACAGTCCGTCGGGCATTCTTTTTCGAGATCCACCAAAAAGCAAACATGCTATGGCTTTTTTGATATCCAAAGATCCGAGAATGCTGGGAGCGATGCTCTTGGCGATTTTGTCGTAAATATGCGTATCCGTTGCGAGTCTTCTGAATAAATCTTCTTCTTCTGGCGAGACTGGCGGGTGTGTTCCTAAAACGAAAAGACAGATTAACAGACTTCACTCTCAAAACAGGAGAAATTGGGTGATTTTTCACGAAAATAGGGAAATAGATTTTCTTAAATAAAATTAATGTAGATACCATATTAAATTCAATTTGAATCGCTTTAAATTCCTACGAGTTCAAGTGGAAATATATTGCATTCTCAACAAAATAGGTGAATTTTTAACCAAATAGTTCAATTTTCTAACAAGAAGATTAACTTTCTACCAAAAAAGACGAATTTTCAACTAAGAAAGATCAATTGCCAAAGAAAAATGGAATAGTTGATTTTTCAGTATAAAAAAAAACGATTTTCAACCAACGAGATGAATTTTAAAATTAAATGATAAGCCTTCAATAAAAAAAAAGACTTTTTAACCGAAATGATGAAATTTTAAATAAGAAGAAGAATTTTCTACAAAAAAAAAAAAAAATTTTTACAAAAAAATTGAGAATTTTGCAAAAAAAAAAATTAATTTTCAAACAAAAAAGGAATAATGAAATTTTCATTTGAAAAAAAAAAACATTTTCAACCAAAGAGATGAATTCTTAATGAAAAATGTAATAGTTGATATTTAAACCAAAAAAGATTTAAATTTTGAATAAAAAACAATTGAATTCAACCAATAAAGAGTTATTCACAGAAAAATAGCTAAATCGTCAACTAAAAGAAAAAAAGAAAAAAATAAAGAATGTTCTACAAAACAGTTGAACACCCTAAAGTGCAATCTCTGAGAATTTTATTGAATTTTCAAAAACTGACGAACTGAGCACGAGTTGAAGTGAAAAAAGTATTAAAATTGATTTTTTCCCCCAAAAAGATAATTTTCTACCCCAAAAAACTCAATTGTCTACCAAACTGTTAAATTTTTAAGCAACGACGGCGAATTTTCTACAAAACAGTCGAATTTCCTACAAAATAGTCGAATTTTCAACCAAATATTCCAATATTCAACCCAAAAAAATGAATTTTCTACAAAACAAATGAATTTTCAACACGAAAATATGAATTTTCAACAAAAAAGTTCATTTTCAACCAAACACTACAATTGTATTAAAACAGGTGAAGTTTTCTATCCAAAAAGACGAATGTTTTACAAAACAGTTAATTCTGAACCAAACAAATGAATTTTCTACGAATTTTCTA